>CM031236.1:574429063-574694384 GCA_018340775.1 Taxus wallichiana var. yunnanensis
TTAACCCGTAGGCTCTTCCTCTATTTATAGTGCATAGAGGGCAAATACAAATAGGTAACTTTCAATGAACTCCCGCATGTGGAAGCTTTAAAGGAAACAACTGACAATCTTTCTCTTGAATTCCTCTTTGCATGACATGCATCCGAAGACTAAATCAATGCCCTGCATGTCTGCCACCTATTCCCAAGTAATTGACTTTTTATAGTAACTCGAAGTAACAAATTTTAAACCAATTATGTAAGCTTTACAATTTAATTGATTACTCAATTACTTTGTCTGAGAAAATAAGAGAAAGAAGAAGAAAGAAAAGAAGTTATTCCAGCTGCAACACTCTCTGTTTTGTTCTTCTTCCATACTTTGCATGCTGATCCAACATGCATTGTACTCTACTTCATCTACTTTATCAATGAATGATATGAATGATAGCTTGTCCTGAACTTGAGAGACTCTTTCTCCCATATGTGGTTGACTCATTTCCTTTGATTCTCACCAAACTGGATCTAGCATCATTGTAGATTTTTACCAATTTCTTCAACTGGATTGCCCATGAGAGGAGTAATAATCCCATCTATTTCCTCTCGAGCCTCTAACTGTGATTTGTTTGTGGGTGTTGCCTCGGCCCGTCTTCACCGCTTGTCATTGAAGCTTTTGCAGCGCTTCTCAAGTATGTGCGCTTCTTCTCCATTACGTGCACTAGTGAAATGTTTGCATGAAATAATTCGGACAAAACTCATCACCCTTTTATTTTTAATTGCATATAAGCAATTTTGAATTTTGAGAATTACTCCTCGTGCAAGCAAAGAGAAGTGGGCTTAATCGGAAGATTGCATGTATTTATAAGCTACGTTTGGGTTTTTGCATGGTTTTCAAAAGAAAGGCTGCATGGATTTGGCAATGTGGATAGTTGCATGCAAAATAGAAGACAAAGTACTTGGAATCAACGATTTACCAATCACTTAGAAGCTGTTTTTTGCAAAGAAAAATGGTTGTGTGGATGCTAAGGAAGGAGGATTGGGTGGATTTAAAAGGGAGAGGATGCTTTGCAAAAGGAAGACAAGATGTCAGACATCCACACAATTCACTTAAGTGATTTGCTTTTCTCTTTTAAAAATTGCGTGGATTTTAGGAAGACAGGATTGAATATATCCATGATTTGCACTTAAAAGACTATCGTGGATATGAAGGAGGCGGATAGTTGAAAATTGAAGACAAAAATGCACTTAAGTGACTTTGCTTTGTACTTTTAATACAAAAATGGCTTTGAAAATTAGAAGACAAGCTTCTAAACATCCATGACTTGTATTAGCGACTTACGCTTTAAAAAGTGCATGAAAATAAAGAAGACAAGCTGCCCCAAATTCACGACAAACATAAGTAATTGCCCCTCTTTATGATTTTCGTGGAATTCCGCAGCTGAGGATTATTTGCAAAAGAAGACTGGATATTGGAAAACCACGATTTGCACTTTTAATGACTTTGCATGGCTTCTAAGGAAAATTGCGCTGATTTCTTGAGTTTGAGGAGAAGAAAAGGAAGACACACTTGCATGACTCAAAATACTTTTTTCATTTGCGTGGAGATCCAAATGGAAGGGCAACGCTTTTGGTCTAAAATTCATTTTTTTCCCATTTTTGGATTTTTCTAAGAAAACACAATTATAGAATAAAATTTTCCTAGCTTTTGGGGTTCGGGAAGATGAGATCCAAACCCAAGTACAATGACTTTCACTATGTGGTCCGAGGGAGGTCCACCCTTTTCTTGTGCATATTTTCTCGGAGCTGATTTAGTATTTTTTAATTTCATACAATCCATTATTGCACCTTTTTGGATCAAGCAATCTCTTAGCAATCTCCTCAAGGAGGAGAAAATCAACACAAGTCAAAGAAACCAAAATTTTAAAAGGGCCTCCCAAGATTTCCAAGTGAAATTTTTTGGGGAAAATCAAGGGTTTCAGATCAGTATCTATTACCACCTAGTGCATTGGCTGCAGTGATAAAGATACATTGTTAGTAATTTTGCGTTGACATGGTGACTTGGTGGGACTAGTGTTATGTTTTGTCTTAGAGGGGCCTCATTTTTAATTTTAAATATTGTTAGAGGTCCTGTTTAGGGGTAAAGTAACCTCTTTTATGTTTTGTTGGTCCTTTCTAGAGGGTGTGATTAGGGCCATTTTTGGAGGCCTCTTGTTGTTTGGAAAAATTATAAAAGAGGTTGGGGAAACATTATTAAGACAAGTTATACTTCTTGATTTTTAGAATTTTGCAATTGTAAAATTGGAGTAAGATTAAGACCCTAGCTTTTGGTGAAGATCCATCCCAGCTAGCCTAGGGCATTTTGGTAGGGATCCACCTAGCTTGTCATTTTGGAGCTGATTTAGGGCTGTTTGAAAATTTTCAAAATTCTAGAGGAGGGTATTTTCTTAGTTTTTGTGAAGAAAATCAAGGGTTTTCAGTTGTTGGTAGTTAAGGGTAGCTCTTTGCAAGACTTTTAGAGGGTTTTGAATCTTTTTTAGGGTAGTACTTTTTCACTGAGTTTTTGGAGGGTTTCAAAAATCTAGTTCGGGTTTCATTTACATTATTAATAGAAGTTATTTCTTGATTTTTATTTTCTGCAATAAATCAGAAATTTATTTTGCTGCCAAGGGCATTTTGTAATATTTCTGGCTATTTATATATAAAATATAGTGTTAGTTTTATATATTTGCAAATTTTTGAATATTTTTGTGATTTAAATAAAACTAGTTCGCTGCAATTTTTTGGGGTATTTTCTGCATAAATCAGAATTTTATTTTGCTGTATATATATATATATTTTGTGTGTTTTTGAGTGGTATCCCATAAGGGATATTACAAGCTAGAACAAATGATATATGTGCATATCTCGTGCTATTAGAACTTAGTTAGCCACTTCCGTAGAAAAAAATCTCATTGCAAGTGGAAGAATAAATATGGGAACAAGTCGTGGATTATGAAAATATTCCTTTTCGATGCCGGGTTTGTCATGAATATGGACACTTGCACAAAGACTGCCCACTAAAATTTCTGAACCAACTGTGCAGGAGAAAATGCGGAAGACTTTATTATTCCAAAAAGAAAAAGTCAGCTTCCAAGAACTCTACAGGAAATGCCAGCTGCGTAATCAAAATCAATATGCACCTCTGCAACAACACCAAGAGGATAATGAAATTGAGGATCTTTTTGAATCACAAGTGCAAGAAACACAACAACATCAACAAGACCAAACTCTTGTTCAACAAGGGATTCCTGATCAAAAACAATTGATTCTTCCTCAAAAGCAATTACATTTAGTGGCAGCCAGTAACTCTATTAAAAGCTATCAACGTAAGACTAAATATCAAGAACAATTTTCGACTCACGACAACGAGTTGATAGAGAAGGACATGATAGACAAAGCCTTGGTGCTAGTGAACCCTGATATTAATCAACAACGGACAAATATCTCTCTTGGAGTTGCTTAGGAAAAGGCTAAAAAGCTAAAAAAAGATACCAACTTAAAGATAGGTCGTAGATCGAATCAAGTGTCACTACAAAATGAAGGCAAAAGTTAAGTAACGCAGGAACAGTTCGAGGATTTGTCCCAAATCTTCAACAACCTTCACAATGAAGATAATCACTTGGAATATAAGAGGGCTCAAGGGCAGCCCATCTAAGGTACAAGAAATTAGAAGAATGATTCAAATTAATCACCCTTTCGTGGTGTTTTTACAAAAGACCAAAGCATCTATAGAACTTATGTCAGTATGTTAGCAGACAACATCTCGCTAAAGGCTCATCAGCTAGCTTTAAGCTCACAAGGAGCGTTTGGAGGTATAATTTCTATGTGGCACCCCAAAACCATTACTGTATTCAATTCCTGCAATCCGAGGAGCTCTTCTTCTCCACGTTTACTCTAACGTGGATGCTCAGCAGTTGGTGTTAATTAATGTGTATGCACCTAATGAATCAGAGTGTAAGATACAACTCTGGCAGCAACTCACTAGTATCATTAATAATTTCACAGGGATCCCAGTTATTATTGGTGGGGATTTTAATACTATTCTTAATCTTCAGGAGAAACAAGGTGGTAAAGCAGCTGGATGCTAGTTCCTCTACCTTGTCCCAATTCATTTGTTCTAATCAACTGGTGGATATTCTGACAGGGAATGGCATAATGACATGGTCTAACTGCAGACAAGGACCACAATCCATCATGGAAAGATTAGATCGATTTTTGGTCTCTGAAGAATGGTGGACAAAGGAATTTATTCCCAAGGCTCAAATTCTCAATAATATTGGTTCAGACCATTGGCCCGTTTCTTTGGAAATCGGAAAATCAGCCCCTTTCCATGCTCCATTCAGATTTCAGCTGATGTGGTTCAGAAATGCAACATTGGGGAACTACATTAAACAATGGTGGATGGAAGGAAAACCCAGACATGGTACACATATGTACACTTTTGTGAAAAGGTTGACTTATCTTAAAGCTAAGCTTAAAGATTGGAACTGGCATGAATTTGGAGATGTTAAAGAGCAGAAAATCAAAGTTCTAGAACAACTAGAAGAAATTAATACTCTAAGTCGTTTAGAGGGTACCACATCTGAGCTCATTCAAAAGGAGCTGCTATTAAAATCAGAGCTGAAGGAATGGGAAACTCGAGAGGAAATAATGTGGAAACAGAAATCCAGAATTCAATGGTTACAGGAAGGAGACAGAAATTCTGCTTTCTTCCATAAATCATTATTGGCACATAGGGTACATAACCACATTACCTGTCTTAAGGAGGATGGCCAAAAGGAGTATTCTTTAGAAGGAATGAAACAAGTGGCTGCCACCTTTTTCCAGCAATTGTTCACAGCTCAACCTCTCAACGTAGCCTCTCAACAAGAAATCCTGGATAATTTGCCCCAGTTAATCTCCCCACATGATAATCAACAACTCATCAAGCCCATCACGGAACAAGAATTAAAGACTGTTGTTTTCTCTACGGAGAAAGGTAAAACGTCATGACCGGATGGCTTTCCGATAGAGTTTTATTAAGTCTTTTGGGAGATTGTTAAACAAGACTTATTGAAAGTAGTGGAAGAGGTAAGAATGGCCAAGATAATGCTTAAGGAAATTAACAAAACCTTTATCACTCTTATTCCTAAATCTAATGAAATGGCAGAGATTTCTGGTTTTTGGCCTATAGCCTTATGTAATGTTTTGTATAAAATAATTACTAAAGTTATAGCCGAAAGGTTAAAACCTCTTCTTCATAAAATCATATCCCTTGAACAAGGTGGGTTTGTCCTAGGACGTCAAATACATGATGAGATTGCTTTAGCTCAGGAACTCCTTCATTCTATGGATCTACAAAAGCATCCTACCATGTTCATTCATTTGGACCTCTCCAAAGCTTATGATAGAGTAGATTGAATTTTGTATGTCGAGTTCTTTCAGCTTTCTGAAAAAGAATGGATAAATTGGGTTCAAGCATGCATCTCATCTGTATCCTTCTCTGTCCTGATTAATGGTACTCCTTCCAAGTTGTTTGAAGCTTCAAGAGGAATCCGACAAGGCGATCCGTTATCACCCTTTCTGTTCATTATTTTGGCAGAGTGCCTTGGAAGACTTGTCTGTAAAGCCTGTCAGGAGAAAAGAATACAGGGAATCTAGCTAGTTAGTGTTATCGCCGAATCACATCACCCTCCGATTTTCACAAGTGTGCGTGTTTGAGCCCACGGTGTGGATGGATAACATGGGTACTATCTCCAAGTGTGGGATTTGCTTTGAGATAGACCTCCAAAGAAAGTTGGTTCTTGCTCCTAAACTACCACCTTACAATCTACTCCTAGTCCAAGGGACCAGGAGAGAGAGTGCATAAAAGTAAAGCCTACACTAACATGGAGGTTACGCCGAAAAAAGAGGGTGAGAACAGGTTCCAATGTGAAAATGGGAGTAAAATGCATATTAGAGAGGGTGATGACAGTTCTCCATAGTCTAATAACAACATTCACAACACATTTCCATGCATACACAATAATAATAGGTCCTAAATCATAGAGTAGACACAAACATTTGCAATAAGATTAGAGAGGCAAGGAGAATGCAACAAACACAACAAGGGAAGATACATCCACAAACTTGAATCTATTGCTTCATTAATATGCACAGTCCAAACTATTACAAAGGAAAGGCCTGGATCACCATGCAAGGAGTCCACTACAAGGGCCTGCAACACATTGGCTTCACAAAACCAAAAATGACAGAGTTTTGCTACTCAAAACTATCCCCCTTTACAATGAGCCCAACATTCCAATTTATAGAGTTTTGGAAGAGAGAGAGAGAGAGAGGGGATGCAAATCCCGAAATCCACTTTTCAACCAATTGCAAGTCATAATAAATGAGTGTGGTTGGTGATTTTTGACCTGCAAAAGCAATCTCAAGGTGTCCCATAACTTGCAGCAGAGAAAGAATGACTGCCCATGCTCATTAAATGCCTCTCTAACCACTAATAAAATCACTGTTCAAAACCTGGCACGTTTTCCTTAAAATCATCATCAAAACTTCATCAATTTCTGCATTTCTTGATTGTTGTGCGTCGTGCTCGGAGCCATGGTTCCAACGAGACCAATTTTGTGAAAATCCATTGAGAATTGCAAAAGTTATGGCCTTCTGAGTGTGAGCAGCTGTTTTGAGTTTGCGAGATTTCTTGCATTTTACGAGATTGAGCATTTAATTTGGAGTTGGAAATGTTTCTTTTCTTTTCACCCACCTACTCTCATTAAAAATAAGAAATCCGGGTTTATGTGGCGTAGAGGATGTCGAGCCCTTTCCGAAAAGTCCAATTTTGTCAAAATCGAACTCTAGATCAAAAGTTATGCCTATTTTAAGATCAGGGTCGGGATGTTCCACGCGGGCTCTCATAATCGCATTAAACCATGACATTGGGGTTTAAAGGAACTTTTAGGCCTCCAAACTCCACTTTATCCATGATGCACTTTGTCTCCTTGATGTGCAACAATTTTGCCTTTGCGGGGAATTCACATCCCCGCAAAGATTGAACCACCTGGGACCCAAACTTCCGCCTTATCCACACTATATTGGACCCACTCCATTCCTTTTGCAAATCGGGTAAATCGGGATTTTAGGGAACTCGTGGCCCGATGGAACCCGATTTACTGCAATACACTCTTTCCTTAGCATTTCGAACCCAAGTCAAGGACGAGGAACCCTAGTTCCGTCCGCAGCCATTCCACCCGCAACCTCCAGACCCGCAATACATTAAAACAAGCCTTTTCCCCATTTTTTCAAATTTTAGCAAATTTTCGCTAACTCCTTAGATTTTTCTTGAAAAGGGGAGTTATAGAAAATCAAAGGCGTGCCCTCAAAATCCAAATTTCTTGTTTTCACCATTAAAGAAATTATGCAAGTTATCAAAATCACCTTGGGGTAAATTTCGGATAACAGTTAGATCGACCAAACCACTATCCCATTTGCCGTTTGTTGATGATACAACTTTGGTAGGAAGAGCCACTCGTATGGAGGCTAGACAATTTGGGAAACTTCTTTAGGTTTTCTCTTTTGCTACAGGTCAGCTAATTAATAATACCAAATCAAGTATTATATTCTTCCATTGTTCTCATAGTCAGGAAGAACAAATTCTTAATACTCTCCATTTTAGTCAAGGCTCTCTTCCAATAAGATATTTGGGTGTTCCTATTGCTCACAAACAGATACGTGACTGGAATTGGCTCACCACTAAAATGGAATTGAAAATGCAAAATGGATGCACAAATGGTTATCAACAGGTGGAAGAATGACTTTGATCAAAGTTGTCTTGCAGGCAACGCCAATATATGTCTCTACAATACTTAATATTCCAAGGGCAACTCTGAAACATATGGATGCTATATGTCAGAAATTTCTTTGGAGTGGTCTACAAAATAAGAAAAAGTGGTCTTTACTCAAATGGGACACATTGTGCCATCCAAAGCAAGAAGGTGGTTTAGGTTTTAGACAATCTTCCAAACAAGCGCAGGCACTTGCTGCCAAATTATATTGGAGGATGTTAACAACTCCGGATGAATTATGGGCTACCAATCTTCGAGCAAAATATGCAGAGAATAACCCCCCTCAAAACATTATCAGAGCTCCTTCCGACTAAAGGATCTCCAATCCTGGCTATCTTGAGGATAGGGGAAACTATTATTAAAAATCAGCTTTTCTGGATTATTAACAATGGCATATGACATATTTCTGGATGGATTCCTGGGATGGACAACCTCCTATAATACGCCAATATCCTCAGTTAAGCAACATTATGCAAGCGATGCATATTATTGGATGGACGAGGGTTACTCATTATACTAGAAATCTTCTCTCCCTTGGGAAATTGACAAACAGTGGATTCCTCCTTCAGAATGGCCTATCCATATTGAACAACAGGAACTGATCCTACTCCATAAGGCCTTGACAGATCGACGGTGTCCTTTTCCTCCCGTGGTCGGATACTTTAGGTTGGGGGCGTTCTTCTGCAGGAAAATATACAGTTCAATTTGGATATGTTTCTCTAACCAAGAGCATTTCTCATCCATCCAAACATCTTTTTCATTACATATGGCAGCCTGCTTTGTGGCCTAAGGTTAGTTTTTTTGTCTGGCTCCTAGTTCATGGAAGAATCCTAATGGGGGAACAACTGATGAAGAGAGGATTATATGGCCCATTTCGTTGTCATTTATGTTGTGAGGCAGACGAAACTATCAATCATCTTTTTTCCAGTGTTCATGGGTCATTCCGTTATGGCGACTACTTGTAGGGTGTACTGAATATCCAATGGAATGGGATACACTCTTTACAACAATTAACTAGAGACTGGCAAGGAATCCTTCCCAAAGGTCAAAACTTAAGTCTGGTTTTGTGGACAGGCATTTCTCTTCTGCTATGGAATATTTGGAAGGAAAGAAACAACAGAATTTTTCAACAAGCAAGCAAAGATCTGTCCTTTGTTTGGCAGAAAACCAAAATTAATTTTGCAGAAAGCATTAAATATAAAATTTCTATCCCATCCACTATTACACCTGTATGGGAGAACATATGCAGGAAGCTTTCTATGCAGCCTTCACATTCGATAATGCCAGCCTTTAAAATGAAGAAGAAAGCTGGTCGACAAAGTCAATGGAAACCTCCTCTGATGAATTTTGGTAAATTGAATACGGATGGAGCATCAAGGGGTAATCCGGGACAAGCAGCTATAGGAGGCGTTGGCAGACTTCAAAATGGAGAGATAGCCTTCTTTTTTGCAGAAAATTTAGGCCTTGCCACCAATAATCAAGCAGAGCTTAAGGCGGTGTTTAAAGGAATGCAAGAAGCTATGAAATGTGGCTGGACAAACTTGTACATTGAGTTAGATTCACAAGTCACTATCAAGTTGTTACTGCATTCCAATGAATGTCGGAGTGATAATTGGAGACTTACACAAGAAGTTTGGCGAATAAAACAGTTGCAAGAAAAGTTTCTAGTAGTACTCTTTTCCCACATCTCTAGACAGGGCAATAAAGGTGCTGATGTGTTGGCTAACTGGGCTTTGGATAATCATAATATTGTATGCTATGGGTCACCACCACTATGGTGGCCCACTAGGCTACAAGAGGATATGAGACATATTTTAAATCTTGATTTTCTTCCATGAATATTTGTAATGCTAATTTGATGTATAATGCTCAGGCGTGGACAAATAGTTTCAATGCTTGGCATAGTAGAATCTGTAACATATTACATAATACCTTTACTCTCAGAAAAGCCAGCAATTAATAAAACTATATGCTATAATATTAATTATTGCCTTTTTAACCAACTACATTATCACCTCCTTTAGACCAGTCGAAGTCCCTTCCAACTTAACCGTAGAAAACAACTCAAGAAGTAGGAGGGGGGGGAAGAAGAAGATGTCATGGTGGAGGTTGGTTCTTTGGAGAGTTAGGAGTATGAAATCGCTGTACTTGAGCTTGTAAGGCATAGACCTCTGTTGTCTTTTGCTGCAGTT
Organism: Taxus wallichiana var. yunnanensis; assembly: GCA_018340775.1. Classification (NCBI taxonomy): domain Eukaryota; kingdom Viridiplantae; phylum Streptophyta; class Pinopsida; order Cupressales; family Taxaceae; genus Taxus; species Taxus wallichiana. The sequence goes on from CM031236.1 coordinate 574,439,087, forward strand.
TTTTGGATGCTATGATTTCTCATACATGAGCATACTTTACAATCTGCACTACCTCTTGCGTCTTATTCTTCTCACCTAGAACTTCTTTTTCATAAGCTGCATTTTTCTTTGGATTGAAAATATTTTCCCATACACACATACATACATACATACATACATACATACATACATACATACATACATATGAACATTAACTATAGGTTAATCTTAGAAAAATGTGAGTGGACGAACTGCACTCCATATGTCACATTGGCTAAGCCGACAAAGCTAACAACTTTAGAATTTAATTAATTTTTCCAATTAGAAGAGAAACCAAGGACATAAAACATCAAGCCATGGGGACCACAACCAACAAAGGTGGAGGATGGGGATCATTTGGTTTGTCCCCCACTGCTCCATCCGTTACTGGTGGATCAATAGCATCTAGTGGGTTCCATTTGTCATCTTTATCTTTATCTTCTTCTTCATTGGCAAGCTGGAGAGGGAGGAATGGCTAGAGTCAAATGAGGGAATTTCCCTTTTGAAGGCGCTGCCCAACCAGTAGAGTTCCACCTAGCATGGCCGACACCGCCACTTCTACCGCCTTGAGAGTTGAGACCTGTGAGCTGGAGAAGGATATCACTACCATGGGGACAAGCTTCGCTGTCAAATGCAAGAATGATATCTTCCACAGACCATAGCCACAGACTCGAGGAGGGGAACGGTGGAGAGAGCGACTTTGAAGGAACTCAACTAACAACACAAGGTGCACTGCCCCAATGGCCAAGCAACTGTTGGAGAAGTGCCACCTCCAAGAGAACTTTATCCTCTTGCACTTGAATTTGGAGAGTAACGTTCTACATTCCATCAATTCTATTAGCACTAGAAAAAATAGCTTCAATTGAATATTTGGATGTATTTTGCAGGAAGCATGGCCTAGTCCCCCAGAAACACCATTTTCCACTTAAACATTGCCTGGTGGAATGGCTCAAAAAGGGTATGCATCCAATGCCAAGTGGATTGAGCACGATTACAAAACCAAAAGATGTGTTTAATAGGTCAGGTGATTATCGCAACAAGAACACACAAGATGTGCCATGCCAAGTTGAACCAGACGAGAACCAATTGGAAGACCTTGATGAAAGATGCACAAGAGGAAATGGGCTTGCTTCGACTCAATAATGGCTTCTTGAATTATGTCAAATCTCCTCTTCCCAACTTGTTTAGAGGAGCAAACTTTAGTAAAGCAAATAAAAGGCTCAATTTGAAGATGCCGAGGGGATAAGAGTTGATACCCCGATTGGGGTCTATATCGGTTAAAAGGAGTTTCAATAGGCCTTTGTTAGTCATTCCACCCACTGTTGGGTGATTGCACACCAATTTTATGACGGTGGTAGTCAAGAATGGTATTCTGTATTTCAACAATTGACTCATGATCATATAATTGCAATTGATACTTTTCTTTAAGTGCAGGCCACAACAACCATTCCTTGGAAGCTTTACAAAAAGGTCGCAATGCCTTTGATGCCTTTTATGAACAATTTGATGGATTTGATCTAGGGGACCAGGGAAAATGGCACATTGTAGTAAGATAGGTCAAGAGACCACCAAAAGGAGTGGGAATTAATGGAGAGTCCATTTCAAAACGTACCACCATCTCAGATTAAGTGTGGTTTCACTAACCCCCAAGCTTTCTAGATGTGTTTGGCCAAAAACATGCCAACAATTTTGATAGGAATATGAGTGAGCACAAGGGATTGCAAATTTAGGCCTTTTCAGGTTCCTTTTTCCATATGACATCTAAGTGAGATACCAATCTTGAGAAGAATTTTCTAGGATTCATCACCTTCCAGCACTCGAATGATCCATTTGGCACACAAAGCATGACCTTGAATTTGGATGTCAAGAAGCCCTAGGCCAACAAACTCCTTGGGTATACAATAAATGTCACACACAACTCTGTGAAAGCCTTTGCCACTTTCAACATTGGACCAAAGAAAATCTCTTAGATTTTTTTCCAGCGTAGAATAGGCAGCTTTGGAAGGGGCCCAACAAGAGGAATAGTACACATGAGTTTCTGCTAAAACTTTGGAGTAGACTTGGAATTTACAAGCAAGGAGAGACGTATAAAGACCCAAAATCCCACTTTTTTTCCACTTGTTGGGTCACATAATTCCAAAGATCTAAATTTGTGCCCAAAAACTTGGATTGCTAGCCGTAGTCGATCCACTTCCATTTGAACTTGTCAAGCCATATTGGCATGGGGGTACAAGCCTACTTGTAGCACTATTTTTTTTCCATTGAATGGAGGAGCTAGAGGCAAGGAAAAAAATTTGAAGGCATTCGATGGCATTGTCAAGGGATGACTCCTTAATTAGGGTGAGAAACGCAGTCATCTGCGAAATGGCCATTAACTCTCTGGTTTGAGCATGCGTCAGGAAATCCCTTTGATGAACACCTAGGATGAAAAATTAGCAAGAAGATAACTAAGCCCTTCAAAGAAACTAAAACATAAAGTGAGGGAGTAAGAGGGTAACCTTGCCGAATACACTAGTGATTGGACACTATTAATGGTGACACATGCCCTTGCATCTTGGAAGAGCATCTTCACTTGTGTTGACGAATTTGGAGCCAAAGCCAAGAGATTGAAGCATTGCCAAAATCAATGGCCATTCAATCCTTTCGTAGGCTTTTTCAAAATCAATTTTCACAAACATTGCTTGCTGGTTTAAAATTCTTGCCCATTCCATGCCCTCCATAATGGAAATGATGTTGGTCAATATGAATCATTGCGATTGAATCCTGTCTTATTGGATTTCACAAGGGGGTCTCATACCCTAAATATCTTGCTTGTCTGGCCCCCAATAAACTATCTTTAACTTTACCATTTTACACTTTTTTAAGAAGCAACTTTTATGAACAAAAAAAAAGATGTTGCGATGGGATATCCTCTTTCTCTAGTTGTTACCGATCATTTCATGGAGTCTTTTGAGGAAGTTGCTCTCTACTCTTTTCCATTAAAACTAAAGTTGTGGAAAAGATATGTTGATAGCACCAATTTGGGTTAGCCACATGATAAACATAAAGAGGATTTCCAAACCGATGCTAACAATATTATGGACAGAAAAATCAATAAAGAATTAGAATCAGATGGTAAATTGCCTTTTCCGGACATCCTCCTTAGAAGGAAATCTGATGCAACTTTGGCTTGTCAAGTTTATCGCAAATCGACCTATACGGACCTATATCTACATGCCTCATCCCATCATTAATTGACAAAAAGAAGGGGTCTTTAAGATATTGGTTTAGAAGGGCACATTCATAATCTATGAGATACTCATTTAGAGCAAGAGATCAAACATTTAATCGCGGTTTTCAAGAAAATGGATACAAAACTCTTAAGCAAGCAAGAAGAAGCCATGAAAAGAGAGAATGTGAATGATTCAATAGGAATTCCTTTGGATTTTATCTCGTATGTGGGGACATCTCTAACAAATTGTCAAAAATCTAGAGCAATCTTCTTACCTAATAAAAGCTTAGGAATTGAGTAAGTCTTCTAAGGGGTTATTTAGAGCCAACTCAAAAAAGCAGCATGTACATGATTGATTGTTCTTGTGAAGTGTTGTATGTTGATGAAATGGGACGTTCCATTGTTAAAGAGTTAATGAACATGATTTTGATATTAAAATAGAGAGAGTAGTCAAGTCAGCACTAGCGGAGCACTATTTTAAGACCAAACACTACGTTTGTATTGTAAACACCAAGGTTTAGGGAAGAACTGCAGATTTGCAAACATGAAAACAATCTAATATTTGGACCTGAACCAAGCTTGAAGACTGATTATCAATTTTCTCAAAACCCCTACCATGGAGGAAAATTGACTATTAAAGCTAATTAGTGGTTAAACTAATTAAGTGATTATTATAAGGATTAGTTCAATTGAGAATTTAGAAATAGTAGTTATAATACTTTTTTTTTTTGAAAAGATACTTCACATATTTACAATTTTTTTGGTACAAAAAATCTGTTCAAAGACCAGGTGTATACAAACATTACAGTCTCTTCTTCAAGGAAACAAAGAAAGAGATAAAATAAGAATAATCATTAGGATCAAACAATTTGGCTTCCTTGATCAGAAGACACCCTTTGGCCAACAGCTGCATACAAACCTCTTCTTTCCACAAAAGGCAAAATCATACAAAACATATTGGCATCGGAGTTTCCAAATAACAAACATAACTGAAATTCTCAAACAGTGCCAAATGCCCTAAGAGGAGCCTGAATTGTACAACTGGAGTCCCCAAACACAACAGCACACCAATGTAGGTTCCCCTGAAGGATGGCTGAGTGACTCATCTGCAGTTATAATATTAAATGAGCAAACCACTATATCATTTATTTAGTGGTTTGACTAATTATTAGTTATAGCCACTAGTTCATTTATTATTTTAGCTGTAATAACTATAATATTTGATGAGATAACCACTCTCATAATGCCATTTAATTGTTTCCTATATTTTTCCTTTATTGGTATCAGGGTACGTCACAAGTAATATCTTTAAAACGGGAACCCAGTCCACAATCGATATTCATTCCTGTTTCATCTTAATGATGGATCATGGAGTGTGTTATGGAATGTTGATCTAAAAAAATCTACTCATGTTTTCAGAAAATCTATATAGTTTCTCCAAAAACATATGGACCATGAAAACATTAGCTATCTAATATATATGCTTGACTGCCACTAAATAAACTCTCTCGTAGGTATTCAGTCATACATGCAAAACACGGTTGCCTTCCTAGAGGCCAATTGCTTGAGAGCCATACTAGTAGGAACTTCACTCAATTTATAAAATACAGTTGTTCTCATTAAAATTCCTTCTAATATAGTTCCCATTGATCATATATGATACCCCAAGTATTCACCCTATTAAGGAACTCATTCTGACTTAGATGACACAATTTTTTTCACTAGGTCCTAGGGGATAACTGTACTAAATTTTCTCTAGTTTACACTTCATTCGATAAATGTCATACGATCCTCCTCACCATGATGAATGTAATATGATCCTTCTATTGAGGGCAATCTTGCAGGATTCACTATAGTATGTTTGCCATTTGTGATATGTGATATGTTCCTCCTCACTAGGGACTAGCTCTATAAGATTCACACTCGTATAGATGCCATTCATCATATATGCTCTGATCTTTTTTTTTTTTTGCTATTGATCCCTAGGGAGAAGGCCATAGCCTACAAAAAAAACATTTCCGTACCAGTCCATGATATACACGATCATCAATGGACACCCAAAATAAGTTTTGCACCTTCTTGTGCATCATACATAACTCGAATACAAAAGATACAATATCTCTGCGAGGGCAATATAGAAACTACCCCTGAAACTATACTCTTAGGCCTGACCATAAAACTATAGAACCATAAAACCATATCCAACTAGGACCCCATCAAAAGAGTAACCCAAGCATGAGCAGTCCAAACCATTTACTCCATCTTCTCACCTGAAGGAATTTCATCTAAAATCTCCATGTTGGAGTCGCTCTTGCACGGCGAGGAAGAAGGAGAACTGTCCATGCAACATTTCGACATCTTCGCCTTGGCATAATCCGGGAGCCGTACACCCTAATTTCTTGCTATAGTTTCCAAACTCCTGGAAATGACTTGAACTCCTTGAGCCAATGCATGAATGTGGTACTGCATGCTCACCAACCGATCTTCCAAGCCCTCATGCTCTTTGTGGAGGACGAATTGGCCCGAGGAATTCAAGAGAATATTAGCTGCGCTTAAACCTTGGGCAACCTCAAAGACATTCCAACGACCAATAGACTGGTTGGGATCCAGCATGAGCTTTCGCATTTTTCCGAGATATCAGTCTCCTCTATCTCCTCAATGTTCTCTGCCACCGACCAAACTTGCACGAACCAACTCCTCATCGAGGCGTTCTTTATCTTCCCCTCCATCCAATCCGAAAAGGATTCTCCCTAGGCCTCACCCGTCTGGGCTCAAGGCGTCTCTTACGGGCTAAGACCTGCGCTCACATCATCTGCATTCCCCATGTTAACCGGGTAAAAACTAGGGATGAACCAACAGAGCACCAAAAACCACCGCAAGAGAGGAAGGAAAGCTTGAAGAGATAAAAGAAACCAATCTCGTCCTTCTATAAATATACACGCCTTCACCCAATTCTCGAAAACTTCCACATGCGCCAAAGACCAAATCTTCACCAAATCCATCACTTTAATTGTCATCATACTACATGAAATGTTATAAATAGTCGGCGGCCATCTCTATCAAAAATTTCTAAATTTTGGGGACGGCGGGGGGACGGCGGGGGGACGGCTGATTAAAAAATATATAAATATTTAAAATAAAAAGATATAGTGACTAAATTATATAAATAAGCTGAAATAAAACCATTTGAGATTTAAATAAGGTGAAACTTGAACTCATAAACATCAAATACACTATAAACTTTAAAGTCTAATATCAATATGTTAAACAGTTAATGTCATAAATTGAAAATTCATAATACATATTTGAATTTTGATTCTTGAATATGAGACAAGCTGAAATTTGAAATTTCATATAACCATTCTAAAATACGATTGATCAGTAATGATAGCTAATATTCATATCATTAATCTCATAGCCAAATACACCAACAATTGTCTATTGTCAATATTACAAAAAAAGAGGACAACTACAAGTATCAGCCTAAAAATCAGAATCTCCATCTGAAGCAATATCCATGAACTCCTCCTCGCTGGTACTAGTATCCTCGTCCTCAAAGGTAAGCCCAATCAATCCTCGCCGCACTGCAGTGTTGTCCTCTTGACACTGCCTCGGCTCCTCGGGATCTACATCCCACCGTAATCTTTGGAGTCTGTTTGTACTCGGGTGTCTTGCGATCTATAAGGCCTTGGCTTAGCACTATGTCATGGCTCTGAAGCTTCCGCTCTCGCGAGGGTAAGCCTATTCCTCTTAACAGAGTGTATCCCGACCATACGTAGACCGGTTCCTCTCGGAGGCGGAGGAGCTAGAAACACAGGAAAGGAGGCGAATGGCAAGTGGTCGCGCGATCACGGAAGCCCATACGGTCGCCACCAACTCACTTTGGTTTCTCTGTCTTAATGCTTTACCACTGTCTGTCTTTGCTGATGTTTTGTACCCATCGAGTTCAGTGAAGTCAAGCCACTCCATTCTGATCTGTGAAGCCTCTTGTGGAGTGTACATTTTTTAAAAGCCTTCATAAGGCCCTTCTTCACCTCATCATCATCGATGGGACAACTCTGCCTGGCCTCTGCACATACCATTTGGGATTTAGTGCATACGCAGCCATATGAAGAGGAGTGTTCAACTTCTCCCATCTCCGCTGAATAATGGGCTGTATATGTTCATTATAGAACTCCAAAGTGGGGTCCCTCACCCGAATAGCTGCCTTCATTTGCCCAAGCATGCTATCAATGCACTCGTAGATCTCACCAAGATTGGGGCTGTTAGAATCCCCATATTTGATGACACTAAAAACTGGAGCTATAATTGATATGATGTATTTCATATCAACCCAAAATGTTTCCCATGACACCACTTCCTTCACTCTTTTCCCTTGATCATCTTGGACTCACGCCACCTAGTCCATCTGTGTCATAATCATAATTTGCAAGGGCTCCTGCAACTCGGACATCCTCTCGAACAAAATAAAATAGGATCTGAAAGCGGGTGTCGATTGGTTTCAAAAATTCCTTCTTGAAAAATTTCGAAAAAGTGCGATGATGTGTGGTGATTGCATATGAACTTACGCACATCTCGGCATCGATCACTATCGATTAACCCACTTTGAATCTTCCTATGTCTTTCGGTGCATTGTTCATAGCATGCACACAACATGGAGTCAATAAATATGCCTATATTCCCGCTCCACTAGCTTGCTGCTGCTTGCTGCACACATAAGTTGCATCTGTGATAACTTTGTACAACATTTGAAGGTCACCTCCTCAATGGCATCCTTGAAAATCTGAAAGCGAAACTTCGGCATCTTTTAGCTTCCCGAGAACAATCAATTGCTCTCGAAATACGGTCCATCTTTGCAAGAGACAATGATATTGATGAGAGGACGGTGTCTAATATCCGTCCACCCATCCATGATAATGCTACATCCATGTGACACCCATGTCACCTTCATCTCCTCCATCAATACATTAACCTTGGAATAGTTTCTATCCAAGATTGTTGTCCTGAGTTTTGTGTCTCCAGGAGGCACATAACTTGTACCTGCTTTTGCAACCTTAGCCATAGCCTCCTTGTAATAAGGAGAGCGAGCGGCATTAAATGGAATCCCAGCAGCATAGAAAAATTTCCCAATAGCATCATCTGCCTCTTCCCTTGCCTTTGAATCAAACATGTCAATAACTGAATTTGGGGCTGCCCCCACGGCCTTTCTCTTCCCTCTGCTTTCCACTTCTGACACTTCAAAACTAGAACCAGCCAGAGTATTAGGAAGTTTGCCAGTCCTATGAGTGCTCAATGGAGTAGTAGCCGTAGAACCACGAACTTCTGGCACATTGCCCGTGGTATTTCCATGGAAGATTCTCACCATCTCAGCTCTCTGCTCTAGTGAAAGACCCTTACAGTGCCAACCCCCTTCTGTAAGATCAACAAGTGTGCATTGGTCCTAGTGATACTACCATGCCAAGTCAGTGCACATATGTTGCACTTCCATACTTTGCTCCCCCCTCCAGACTTGGGGTTATCAATTATTTGGGCAAATTGTTGCAGATGGCTTCTTCTTATCAAATGGTCCATGGCAAATTTGGACAACATTTGAGATGGGCAATTAGGTAGCACTACCGGTTTGAACTACCGATTCTGGTTGCCACTACATTTTGTGCCCCTTCTTCACTCTCCCCCATTGTGGCATCACCAACTCTTCCACGGCCACCTATCTCAACTTCCCGTTCAACCCTCTCCTGCTCTGATTCATGCTCTGATTCATACTCATACTCAGTCTCAGTAGAAGAACTCATGGTGATGATTGCTGCAATGAATTAAAAACAACCATAACTATATGATTGATTGATTATGTAATGAATTAATTTTAAAAAAAACGCAGCCATTTAAAATTTAAAATTTAAAATTTTACAACCAAACCCTAGCCTCTAGGGCTTATGCAAGATGCATTTTTTTAAATCCCACAAACTAGATGCATGATTGCATTATGAATGTAGATGCAAATGCTAAAAAACAACCCCTAAAAATGCAAAAAAATCTAAATTTTAAACTAGAAATAAAAATGTAATTAAAAAAAAATGTAACCATTTACATTGTAGTTTGTATAACCAAACCCTATGCAATTGCAATATGCATTTTTAAAAATCCTACAAACTATATGGCATTGGCATATGCATGATTACATTGTGAATGTAGATGCAAATGCTAAAAAACAGCCCCTAACAAATGCAAATATAATCTAGATTCTAAATTTAAAAAAAAAAAACTTTAACATGTATTGTAAGCAAATAAAATTATAAATACCTCTTGCTCCCTCTTGCTCTTGCTCTTGCTCTTGCTCTTGCTCTTCCTCTTGCTCTTCCTCTTGCCCTTGCTCTCACTCTTGCTCTTCTTCTTGCTCTTGCTCTTGCTCTCACTCTTGCTCTTGCTCTTGCTTGGTGTGAATATGAAATGAGCCCATATTGTTAATTTATAACATAAAATAGCACTTTTAGGGTTAGGGTTAGGTTAGGGATGTCACTTTTATGTTATTAGAAATATACAATAAAAAAAAAAAGTGTTTAAATGTCTAAAAAGTATGTTTTTTTTTTAAAAAGTGCGCAGAAGTCGCGGGGGACGGCGGGGACGTCTGGACGTCCCCGGGAAGTTCCCGGGGACGTCCAGACGTCCCCGCCGTCCCTCAGCCGTCCCCAACGTCCCCGGGACGTTTTCCACCTTCCTCGGGTCCCAGGCGTTTCGCCCTCCCGCGAAAAGGAAACGTGGGGAAGCGTTTCCCCCGTCCCCCGCGTTACATTAACACCCCCGTAAGCATAGCTTAGGTGGGTAGAAAAAAAGGTGGGTCCCGACAACAAGGCTTGATGAGGTACCCACGTACAATAACTAGGAAAAATGGACACTACAAGGTACCCAAAACTAGTAATAACAAAGTAGAGAGAGAAAAATCCCGCTACAAGATATCCCAAGAAGCTCGGCTCCAAAAACTCATACAATCTTTGAAGAAGTTTGGTGTGCATTGTGGTCCAATTTCTTGCTCGATCATAGAACTAAAAAACAATTGACACTTTGGCTTCACCAAAATAGGTCCATGCAAGTAGAGTCTCAATGGAGTGATGTCGAAAGTGCAAAAAAAATACCAAACATAATTTGATCAATTACTACAAATATGTGTGCCACGATCCAAGAACAACCAAGACAACAAGGCAAGGACATGAGATCCAAATAAATTGGAGTGCCACGATCCAAGAAAAGCCAAGGTAACAATAAGGCAAGGACACAAAACCCGAAGAAGCAAGATCAACTACTACAAATAGGTGTGTCACGATCCAAGAACAATAACCAAGGCAACAAGGCAAGGACACGAGATCTAAATAAATAAGAGTGCCATGATCCAAGAAAAGCCAAGGTTTTAAGGCAAGTACATGAAACTCGAAGTAGTATCAACACGTAACAAGGCAAGGACACGAAACCCGAAGAAGTAGTATCAACACCACACCCTCCCATATTGTTGAATGGGTAGAGTGACACCACAAATCTGTATGAGTTGCCCAAAATCAACTACTCGAACACTAACAAACTAACACTGGCTTCACCAGAATAACTCCCCACAAGAGAGACTGTCAACATGCCAAAAAAGTGTCGAAAATACAGATCTAAAATATCTCAACAAACAAGAGAGATATAAATGGTGGCACTTTATAATTGAGTGTGTTACAAATATGACATTTTAAATTTTTAGTTTATTTCTCAAAATAAACAGTTCCAATGGAACAAGCATGAAAAAATAAACACTTTTGAAACAAACGACACTCAAATTCGAGTTATCGATCAAAAGATACAAAATTTTCAAGTTTGTTCTTTAAAAATAAATAAAATGCCTTGCAATCTTCGATTTATTTCTTGGAAAAAACTTTCCAATTCCATATCTGCAAAACGGAAGAAGAGAAAAAAAACCCCGAAACCGAATGTGAAAAACCCATAAATAGTTTTCCGGATATTCTACCTCTTTGTACACAAATTTCCCTATGACATGGATATTGAAGATTTCAATTTTCCCCTCAAACAAAAGCTCTTGAGAGAAGCGGAAGAAAAAAACCTGTATGCAGAATGCAAAAACCTAGAAAAACCCAAATAGCGTTTCTCTGGACTTTTTGCCTTCCCAACACCGATTTCCCTTTGGCATGGAAGATTTCCATTTCTTTGTCCAACAAAATCTCTCGAGAAGCGGAAGAAAAAAACCCAATCTTGAATGCAATGCCAAAACCCAAAAAAACCCAAAAAGCGTTTCTCTGGACTTTTTGCCTCCCTGACATTGATTTCCCCATGGCATGGATATCAAGATTTCCACTTCCTCGTCAAACAAAAAATCGAGAAGTGGAAGAAAAAAACCCAAAAATTGAATGCAAAAAAACCCAAAAAAATTGAAATGCTTTTTTTGGATGTTCTAATTCCCTGGTAAGGATTTCCCGATCAAGAATTTGGAAAATGTCCGATTCTCGCCAAATAGGAATGCTGCAAAGTGGAAGAAAAAAACCTAGTAACGAATGTAAAAAACCTAGAAATCGTTTTTCTGGATTTTCTACTTCCCGACAAAGATTTCTTCCCTTGGCACGGATTTTCAAGTGGATCTGTAAGTATCAATGTCCGCCTTTGCAAAACCAAAACACACTAAAAACAATCTTCTTCAATAGCCGAGTTTATAATTGTTTATGGGGTTTCACGCCTTCTACGAATCAACAGAGCCCTCCGTTTTGCGTAAAATGGACGCTGCAACATAGTGCTAACACATTTTAAAATATATGAAAATAAATAAACTCTTACTTGCAAAAAAAGTTACGGATGGATGTCTACATCATCTACCGCTTTGATACCATGACAGGAACGATAGGAAAATTGTTCCAAGCCGCGATCTCGATGATAATAACACACCACATTAGATTTGCAAAATATAAGATCTAAAATATTTCAACAAACAAGAGAGATATAAATGGTGGCACTTTATAATTGAGTGTGCTACAAATATGACATTTTAAATTTTTAGTTTATTTCTCAAAATAAACAGTCCATGGAACAAGTAAGAAAAAATAAACACTTTTGAAACAAACGACACTCAAATTCGAGTTATCGATCAATAGATACAAAATTTTCAAGTTTGTTCTTTAAAAATAAATAAAATGCCTACAATCTTCGATTTATTTCTTGGAAAAAACTTTCCAATTCCATATCTCAGAAAAAGCGGAAGAAGAGGAAAAAAACCCCGAGACCGAATGTGAAAAACCCATAAATGGTTTTTCCAGTTTTTCCTTTGTGCACCGATTTCCCTATGACATGGATATTGAAGATTTCAATTTTCCCCTCAAACAAAAAGCTCGAGAAGTGGAAGAAAAAAACCCAATACCGAATGCAAAAAACCCAGAAAAACCAAATAGCGTTTCTCTGGACTTTTTGCCTTCCCACACTTGATTTCCTTTGGCATGGAAGATTTCCATTTCTTTGTCCAACAAAATCTCTGAGAAGCGGAAGAAAAAACCCAATACTGAATGCCAAAAACCCAAAAAAACCCAAAAGCGTTTCTCTGGACTTTTGCCTCCCCGGCATTGATTTCCCCATGGCATGGATATCGAAGATTTCCACTTCCTCGTCAAACAAAACTCGAGAAGCGGAAAAAAAAATCCAAATCTTCAATGCAAAAAACCCAAAAAATTCCGAAACCGTTTTTCTGGATGTTCTAATTCCCGGTAAGGATTTCCCAATCACGAATTTGGAAAATGTCCAGATTCTCACCAAATAGGAATGCTTGCAAAGTGGAAGAAAAAAACTTAGTAATGAAACGCAAAAACCTAGAACTCTTTTTTTTTTTGGATTTTCTACTTCCCCGACAAAGATTTCTTCCCTTGCACGGATTTCCAAGTGGATCTGATACGTATCAATGTCCCTCTGCAAAACCAAAACACACTCAAAAACAAATTGTCTTCTTCAATAGCCGAGTTTATAATTGTTTCGGGTTTTGCTGCCTTCTGAATCCAACAGAGCCCTCCGTTTTGCGTAAAAATGGACGCTGCAACAAAGTGCTAACAAATTTTAAAATATATGAAAATAAATAAACTCTTACTTGCAAAAAAATTACAGATGGATGTCTACATCATCTACCGCTTTGATACCATGAAAGGAACGATAAGAAAATTGTTCCAAGCCGCGATCTCAAATGATAATAGCACACCACATTAGATTTGCAAAACATAAGAGCTAAAATACCATATATAGAAATCCATCATAATCTATAATGCTCAATACATTACAATACACATGACTTTACTCAATAAGAAAGATGTACATATAGAAGGAGAAGTGCAACTACTACCTAAATCGGTGGTGAAGAACTCCCATTAATCGATACGATAGTTAACTCCACAAGACTAGTAAGCTAACTCCACATAATTGAGAAGCTAACTCAACACAACTAGTAAGCTAACTCCACATAACTAGTACACCTAAGCAAGCTAACCCAACAAGTGTAGGGCTAACACAAGTGTAAGGATTAACCTAATAAATAAATAAAAGATAAATAATAACCTACACTAATGAGTATTCCCTTTCGCCAAATTGATAATTTTTGAATCACCCTCAACGCAAAGGCGGCTCCAATTTCTCTTCTTAGCTTCCGACAAGCCAAAGAGAAGGGCCATCCCTTTAGCAAAATTATTTGTAGAAAGTCTCAATCGACTGCCATAGCCAAAATTGGTTGACTATAGTAGCCTCTAAAAATGCGGTCCAACTCTGCAAGGCACAGGTTGCCTCTGGAAGCACCATCAAAATTTAACTTAATCCACTCCGCATTCAGGGGTTTCCACTCAGCCAAATTCTTTTCCTCGCTCCCCTATCAAGAGAATATGTTGCAATCTCTCTCACTAAGAGTTAAGTAAATAATATTTAACTTTGTTATGGATTTCATTCATCAAATTCCCTCGTTTTGCATCAAATTCCATAATCTTAAAGACTGAATTATGAAATCTTTTTGTAACGATAGATTTAATTGCACTAAAAGGAACAGTTGATTCACCTTGTTTAGGGATAAATTTTTAGGGAAAAATGCTATTTGAAAACAAGACTGCTGCTTTGGGCAACTTTATTAGATTAAATAGCTACCGTAATATACTTAGATTATGGACGTGTTGTTTGACTGCGCTTTTCCAGTACTATTATGATGAGCTTCTTTGCTTCCATTTTTCTTCAAGCAATCAGTGTGTGATACTATACTTTTCGCCTATTTGGCTATTACTCGCCAGAAATTTACTTGGGTGAATATTTCCGAATAAAACTTGCCATTCGGCATTGGCGAATATTCGCAAGTATCTGAGAATATTCGGCAAATATTTGCCAATATTCGGTGATTTTGAACTAATATTCGCAAGTAGTCTTCGAGAATATTCAACAAATATTCGCCAATATTTGGCGAGTTCGAACCAAAAACTTCGCCATATGTGGGTTTAACGCAAAAAATGGGAAAACACTTGAAAATGTTGATTTTTGTCTTATAAAGGCATCATGTTGATATTTATCTAGAATGGGGAAGAGGAAAATGTAAATTATAAGTTGCACAAATATACAATTTATTGTTGGAATACGTGAACAAGGAAGAAATAAAGAGAAAGAATAAAGAAAAGGCGGATTACACATATTTGAGATTGTGTGTCCATCTATTGATTATAAATAAAGTAGTTACAAAACGATTGATGTAGTTATAAGCGGTTCAACCATCTTGTAGTTAGATAACTAATAACATCCTTATAAATAAGTCTTATATTCTCATACCCCCTCTTAAGGCTTATTCTACATAAAGCAAAAACAAACATTCTAACAAAATAGAATTACGTAATCTTCAGAGGCTTGCGCTTTGAAAGCAATACTATGACTAGGTAGGGCTCCATCAAGTCGCTTCATGACCTTCGTAAGGTGTAGTTCTCGAGCTGAATTCCCGAATTCTGGATTTCACTTCCTGAACTCCCGAATCACAAATCTCCCAAATTATTGGACAAACATCCATACCGAGCCATCCACAAGCTCCATCAAGTTGTCTCATGACCCTCGTGAGGGTATAATTCCCAAGATCCATAGTCACCCGAATCTGTTAGAGCAACCATCCATATCGAGCTTCATCTACCCCTGTATCCTTTCTTGCCATCAACATTTAGAGCATCTTTATATTGCGTATTCGTCACTTTCCTCACTACCTTCTCGCATCTGGTGGGTCTTGACCATGGCTATATTGGTTGTATTTGATATGACTTTACCCTTGAGCACATCATTGGCTCGAACACGACAACCCCATCTTTGTGTGGCCTCGTTTCTTACTAATAATGACATTCATTTGCAGATTATCTTTATCGATCTTCTACGAGAGTTTTGGTTCGAAAAGAATGCACTTTCTTCTTAAGAATGACCTTCTCGTATCTTACTATAGTTCGTTTTCTTCAGCTAGAAGAGCTGCAATCATATCATCTAGAGATTGAATTGAATGAGGGTAAAAACTACATTGTTGTATTTTGAAGATAGACTATTTAATAGGATAGCTTTGACATCCTCATTCTCAATCGCAACTTTACTTACTGCTAGTTGTTTGATCGGGGACCTCAGATTATTAATGTGGCTTGACATAGAGACTCCATTCATTTTGAACCTATATAATCGAAGTTTTAGGAAAATTTGGCATTAATTGCTTTTGCTCCAAATAAATTATTTAGAGCATCCTAAATTTCTTTAGATGATTTGTCTAGGTCTACATGATGAACTTTAGAGTCGGATTGAGCAAGGCCAATAATAGCTTTCGCTTTATCATCTTTGCTTTGCCAATCTAACAATTTTGATGTATCGGTATGTCTTTGTCTCTTTCCTTTTATAATGCACCACAAATTTTTATTCATAAGTTGCATTTGTATTTTCACTCTCCATGTATGAAAATTTAGACCAGAATATTTTTCTATGGGAATTTCCATTTAATAAAATAAATACGACTGCCTATTATTGAAATGAGTAAATAGAGAAAATTTCTAGTCCTTTCTTCACGCAAGTGTGATGTGCATAGTTCCCCGTGCCCTAGTGCAGGTATTGTCTTTAGACCTCTGGTAATTTCGAGACTCTTAATTGACAACTCTATTTCCGATCGATAGGGTTTCACGAACTTGATGATTTTTTTTATGCCCTCGGCTTTGAAATTCGCGACTTGTATATTAATGGTAACTTTATTTTTGCTTAAAGCATGTGTTTTTTTTAATAATGCCTTCACTTCACTTGATTTAGCCTCGATTCGACTTCTTCAACCTTGATTTCATTTACTTGATTCAAATTTCGCACTTTAGATTTCCGTACCTAATGGGATTGATTTTCAACCCTTCTCTCTTTCCTCACTTGTCTCGCTCGATACCAATGTTGGAATACGTGAACAAGGAAGAAATAAAGAAAAGGCGGATTGCACACATTTGAGATTGTGTGTTTGTATGAATGAAAATTGACACGTGACCTTGATTTGTACTCGACCTCCCGAGGTTATCTTTGGGACGATCAATGTGGAAAGAATGGATGGCTACGGTATCGAAATATAGCGAATATGTGAAATATTGGGAAATGGAGTGAAGTGAATCAAGTTATCAAGGCAATATAATGTCTTCGACGTGCGAACATCGGGATTTACTCGTCGAAGGCAAGAAAGGCCCTTCTAACTTGGACAGGTTTCAGGAAAATTAGCCACACAAAGACTCCAATCGATGTTGAGTTTTGCGGAGATCCTCTCTATTGGGCATGTGGGATACGTGGAAAACCAACGGGTGACTCGTAATGATGTTTAGACAAGGTCATGGAATAAACTAAAGAGACGTGACTCCGCTAGGTCTATGGGCGGTTGGTCAATGTTTCAATCCAGAAAAGCAAATGCTTTATAAGCGTCTTTGTTCAAAACGTTCAACTGTCTAACAATATCTAGTGGATGTGGGGATGTTCTAAAGACTAGTGAACGTAATACAATGTCAAGATCTAATTGGTCTTCGGGCTCGTTTGGTTGGGGACCCTTGGATCACAACCATAAACTCTCTCTGGTTGTGGTCCGAAAATGGTCATGTGTGCATTTGTGCAATTTAATCAATCTAATACAAGTAAGTAAACTAATCTAAATAAATAAAAGCTACACTATGGTTTTGTATTTTCCACATAGAAGAAATAAAGCAATGTAAAACAATTAATCTAATTAAAACAAATCTTTTTGTATTTTTTGGAATAACGTGTACAAAAGAAATGAAGAAATTGCTTCTAAATTAATTAACCAATCCTAAAACAAATAAACAACCGGATGTAGTTGTTTATCTATGCGATAGTGTATCTAATCTATGTTAATTAATTAAAACTTTTCTAATAAGTAATTGTGGATCTAAATCTTACTGTACCTCAGAGACACAGGAAGAATTGAAGCTTCACAGAAGCTTTTCTTCCCCTGTAACTTCCCCGGTAGAATATGAGAAGGATTTAATGGAAACTATGAATTGAAATGGGATTACAATTATTCTAAATTAATGCAGGAGCATTCCTCCAGAAATCCTCCCTTGCAAAACCCACAGGATAGGCGGGAAGCTTTCTATCGCGAAAGCTTTCTTTGAAGAAATGAAGGTACGTAAATGATTCGAATGAAAATGATTTCTTCTACTCTAGTTGATAAATGTGCATACGTTCAGAAATAAATGAAGAAATGAAGAAACAAATAACAACCCCCAACCTGGAATTACAGTGCAGAGGCAATGTCAGTTGTGGTATCACTTTGCCCCCTCAGTTGTCTTTACCAATCTTTTGTGTCCACGTGAGTCCAGGGAACTGGGAATGCAAAGGAAGCAACAAGAAGAAAGCACTTGAGCAGCGGCAACTTGATGGTAGTCTAGTTGCAATGCGAGCGAAGAAAAAGACAACGTAAGAGAATAGAGCTTGGCTGTGCAATTTCTAGTAAAATTTTGGCAGGTCAACTAAGCAAGATATACAAATAATCTCCGCCCCTTTGCTTCAGAAGAAGCGATGGTTTTGGAAAAGGTTGTTGGGTAGTGTACTATCACACTTGGTAGCCATGGGGTGCCACATCAACACATGAAGGGGCAGTTAAACAATCAATTAGAAATCACAACTGAAAGAGGAGGTTGCCACAAATTAGTCAAGCTTAAAATCAGCAAAAATGATTAAGAAACATGTTCTAAAAGTGAACTGGAGTGAAGCAACACGCGTCTAATTCACGCAAGAAGAGTTTTGGAAAATGCGCACAAGACCGCCGCCTTGTGCGAGGTAGCGGTTACAAAACTGCTGCCCAAATAGGGTGGCGGTTTTGTAACTATAGGCCAAAACTAAGGGAAAAATTGATGCGGGAAGCTGCGAAAAGCAGGAAATGGCTAAGTAAGGTAAACTAGGCTACAAATATAAGTCTGCAAAGAGGTTAAGGAGCTCAAACACCTTTGGAAAAGACATGAATCATCATTGGGGACTTTTGAACTGTTTCCGACAATGTAGCATGTGCAAATTTGGGTGCGTATAGTGTCCATCTATTTATTATAAATGAAGTAGTTACAAAACGGTTAATGTAGTTACAACCAGTTACAGCCATCTTGTAGTTAGATAACTAGTGACATCCTTATAAATAAGTCTTATATTCTCATATTTATGATGATAATTTTCAATGACAATCATCATAAATTCATAACACTTATCAGTTGGCTGTTGTATTTGCATGATGATGCAATTTTGTACTGTATTTGTATTCAAATTTAATAGAAAACACTTCCCCAACATTTTATAGACTCATTTGATACATTTTGTAGCTATATTTTGCATAAAATTTATGTTTTTTAAAGAAATTTGCATATTTTTTAAGTTGCCGAATATTCCCGAATATTTGCCAAGTCTTGCTGAGTTTTTGCCGAGTCAATTTTTTTGGGTCTGCCAAATATTTGCCGAATACGAGTATGCGAACTAGAAGTTCATACTACAAATGCTTTCTTGGGTCTGATCTGATTTTTTCCAGTATAAATATATTTAGTAATTTACTTCATCAAGCATTAAATGCTAATATAATAATTAACAAATGATTTCACAAGGTTATTCACCACCCAACAGTTATTTACACAATTCATTTTATGATTGGCAGTCTGCAGGTTAATGAAAAGGAGCCGTTTTTAGCAATGGGATGCTGCCAGTTCTAATAGTGAGTCAAGGGGACATGCAATGCACGTCTTCATTAATCATGAGTTTGTAGGTTTGTATTAAGATGCATAATAAACATAGTTCTTTACAGATCGGGCTTGTGTTTTGCAGTTTTCATTATGAAGTTAACTACTAATGTTTGCTAAATACATAGCACATTTGATTTTATTGCTGAGTGATACTAAATTTAATTTTGTAGGTAGCATTTTCTTAGTAATTACACATGGCTAGTCAGTAACACATTTCATATTATTTCTGAGTGATACTAATTTTAATTTTGTAGGTTGCATTTTAATAGTAATTATACTAAGTGGCTGATATGTTTGGGATATGGGTACAGATACAAAGAATTTGATACTCAGATATGACAATTTTTAATCCCTGGATATGGTGTATATATACATATACATATACATATACATATATATATGTATATGTATATGTATATATATATGTATATGTATATATATATGTATATATGTATATGTATATATATATCTATATATCTATATGTATATACATACCAAGTGGCTGATATGTTTGGGATATGGGTACAAATACAAAGAATTTGATACTCAGATATGACAATTTTTAATCCCCTGGATATGGTGTATATATGTATATATATGTATATATACATATACATATATATATATATATGTGTGTGTGTGTGTGTGTGTGTGTAAATTCTATCCTGATAAAGAGTAATTAACCACATAGGATGCATATAAAAACAACATAACTACAAAACACTAGTGACAATTTAGATAATGCCAACCAAATGGAAAACGAAATGTCACAGATCATAATAAATGACAACGTTAAAGTTTATTATTACATCAAAATTAGGGTTTAATTTGTTTATGGGAGAATGCAGCAGGGTCTGATTTTTCACATGATAGTAGAAAAAGATCCAATTTTCTGGTTTATAGCAGTACAAAACTGAAAATCAGATTTGTGGTGGGAATGAAATTTACTCTCACAATCGTTCCATGCCCAGAATTGAATATCTGCCTGTAAGTGATCAGATAAAGAGTATTTGGATCGATTGTGCTTGTTCCCTCCTGGTTAGGTTTGTTTACCAATATGGATGGGATGATTGTGTGAAGATTCAAACCCTGTAGAATTTTGGATTTCATAGTGTTTTTTTCATTTTTTGGGGGTCATTTTATGCATTAATGTTGAAAAGAATTTAAAAAAATTAAAAAACTTGTATTTTGCCCTGGGTATGCCCAGGATATGTCTTTGACAGTCCGGATATGCCTGGATACAGTTGCACATGTATCTGGACCGTCCAGCCATATCCTGGGCATGTCCGCGACTTTTTGCGTATTGGATACTTACCGTATCCGTATCCTGCCCTGTATCTGCCATACCACAGTTTTTATACAATGCAAAATATAGTGCTCCTATTCTTACAAATGGCCTTCTCTATACCTTTGTACATACTTGATTTTGAGAAACCAAGGACAAATGAACAAATATACAATATATTAACAGCATAATAGTGCCACTGGCTTAGATCTAGAAGGGGTAAAACTATATGAAGATTTTACTAAACTTTGTAGTGGGAAAGATTGGTGCATGGCTACTGGCAAAAATAGAAGAGATCGGGGCCCTTTAACATTAATTGCCAGCCTCCTGCTGGAAGTTGTGCTTACTAATGTATGGCTTGAGCCAACTTGCCATATCAATCCAACCAAAATATATAAGAAAAGTCATCAAGAAGATCTAGGATTTCAGGGTCAGAAAAATGAATCTCGTTAAATGATCACCTCTTTGAAGGTCTTAATTCTGTTATATCTTTCCCCTGAGATCACAGACAGATCCTTGTAGAGCAGAGGCAATATATCTCTTCTTTGGGTCATAAATGGACTCTCTTAATGTAGAGGCAGCATTTCTTTCTGTGGGTTACAAACGAACCTCATAGAGTGGAGGCAACTGGCCATGAAATAAGTAGTCTAAATTTCAAAGGGGTTTACTGGTATAGATTACATGCATTATTCTAGGGCCAAATGCATGCTGGGGATTTCATGTCTGAGTCATGAAATCCTCAGCATTAAAGTTGAATAATATAAAGCATGAATCTTAGGCAACAATCATGTCATGTCACTCTCTTTTATACCTCTGTGAAACCTCCAATTTTAACAATGAAAGAGGTTATTTACTTTTGTGGGATTTTACTTGTGCGTGTTTTAGTAATCTTAAGACAACCTCCATAAGTAGTCACTACCATAATGACATTTTAAAGAGTCTATTGGGTGAGAAGCCCAGTGTGGTGGATAACATCCACCGTTCCTCCTCTCCACTAACAAATGAAAGAAATTTATATAATTAGAAATTCCAGCCAATAAAGGGCGAGGATCCACCTTATTTTGCTACCAGTTTTGATGGAAATGAAATAATTTTATTAATGTCCATGAGATTGAGACCAAAATAGTTTTGGAACCCTAAAGCCAAAACTG
Organism: Taxus wallichiana var. yunnanensis; assembly: GCA_018340775.1. Lineage (NCBI taxonomy): Eukaryota > Viridiplantae > Streptophyta > Pinopsida > Cupressales > Taxaceae > Taxus > Taxus wallichiana. The sequence goes on from CM031236.1 coordinate 574,460,996, forward strand.
TGTGCTGATGTGGGATTTAAGGGCATAAAGAGTGGATCACAAGAAGCAAGATCAAATTCTCTGCACTGCAGCTCCCTTCATTTACAAGTTTTACCTCTTCAAAAATACAAGCATAAAATCAACCATCTTTTACAGACATAGTCTCTTCAAAAAAATACAATCATAAAATCAACCATTGCTATAGTTTATTACAAATTTGCCTTCTTTTACAAGTTTCACCTTTAAAAAAATACAAGCATAAAATCAACCATCAAGCTGCTGATGTATTTGGCTCAAATGTCACTATATGCAGAACGATTCATAATGAAGTGCCATTTTGTTTCTACCCCACACTACCCTGAAATGCAAAACAGACATAATCTAGCTTCTCTGTCTTCCTTGGGTCTTGTCCATAAATCCCTACCACAGTTGAGTTGATTTGAACTTCTCCCAATATACTGCTGGAAATCTCGCACAATGTACTTTTCATATGATGCAACTCTTAACTCCACGGTTTTTGTTGAACATCTTTTTCGTAAGTTTTTCATGGCAGAAAAAAATTCTCTCACAGGATTACTTGCTAGGTGTCTACCGTTAAACACGGGCTTATGATATATTGTTGGAAAGCTCTCCTGATAAATTGTTCTGGTCCGTAGTTCAACTTATGCTGTCAAAGTTCTTGAGCTGTAACACTTAAAAGAGAAACATGTTTATACTAGATTGAAATTTACACAATGCTTGGTGCAATTTATCAATCTTACCATTCAGTAATTTAGTACATCATCTAGCAATGCAACTATACAAGCTGAAGTTGACGTTTTCCAAGTTGTTGGCATGGATTCTTAAAGACCAAATGCATGCATATAAATATATTGCAAATTTGATGAACACTATAAATATGGTGCATACTCTAAATATACATGTTTTTGGAATATTTCTTGAAGATACGGGGTAATTATTAATTTAACTTGATAATATCTGCTACTAGTGAAGACAATATTTTTCCACAGGCTCTGTTATATTTTACTTACAAAGAAAAAGGCACATAACTTTTATAATTCTAAGATGTATAGGGAGCACAATGTGGATCATGTGTTTTAATTTTTGCTAAGGTGGGCTATGTTATGCCAATTATTCACAGAAAGATGTAATCGCAAGAGAAATATCAGAGGAATTACTCTATTTTGCATGTTAAACTGGTTGCATCAGAATTCTGTGAAGAGTCTCAGGCTATGAGATATTAAAATTTCTTGTATATCTAGGTTGTGTGCTTTGATCGTTAACCTTATAATTTATTGTATATCTAAGCAAATGAGTTCTTGATCATCCACTTGTGGCTTGAATGCTACATAATTGCTTGCCAGACATGGACATATCTCAGAAATATGTTAGTGAACTTCATATGATTACATATATAAACACAATTCTATTTTAGACACAATATTAAATAATAAATACTCATATATGCACTTTGCCTTTCTTTTGCTACAGGAAGTGCATCAGGGAATGGGGATGAAATCAAATTCAAGTATGAAAAAGCTATTCATTTGAAGGCCGGAAAAAATGACATTGCTTTCCTGAGCATGACAGTAGGTTTACAGGTAATTTTTTTCATCACAGTTCTGTGCCGCAGCAAAAAGAGACATGTAAACCACGAATTCACCACACATTGACATAATTGAAGTATTTGTAACGAGCAAGAATTTCATCTACTTATCTTCATTCTCACTTGAGAACCCATTGAGAAAAGGTTCAATACTTATGTAATTAAAGCTTATCATTGGACTTATGCCACATAGCTCTCCAAACTGATATTCCTTAATTCATACATGCATATGCACACTTTTCACCAATATTAAACCCATTACCACCTTAATTTATTTCATGTTCTTAAGATGTCACCACCAAGTGCTTACATCATTTTTCACATAGTTTTGATCTCTTGAAAGAGGAAAATAAACATTCCTCAAGTCTGTTTGGGGATTTACTTTTCTCCTGTCAGTATTTATGCTTTTAATTTTTATATTGTTACCTGGTTTGTGTGAAAGTGTTTCCTTGTATGGAAGATGTCATATATATCAGTCTTACATATAGTCTTTGTTTCTTTTCATCACAGAATGGCGGACCATATTATGATTTTGTGGGAGCAGGGATTTCCAAGGTCAAACTAGAAGGCTTTGAAGGTGGAATGATAGACTTGTCTTCAAATGCTTGGACATATCAGGTAAAGTCATTCAACAGCAACACGCTAGGGCTCTCTATTTAAAAGAATGTTTATGTAACTCGTTAACTTTGTATGAAATTAACCTGTTAAAGAGTGCATACCATTCATTAAGTCCATTGAGCTTCATTTGCAAGCTCTATTCTTATGTGCTGAACTTCATGCTCCAGAAGCTCCATCATGGATATTTTAAAATTCACAGTGACCTCTCATATTTATCTGTCTAACATCAGCTTTCCTCTTGTTTTGAACTTCTTGGATTTTTTTGCTGAGTTTCATGCTTTTTTCTGCTTGGCAATGTTGTAGTATAGAGGATTTTTGATGGATGGTGGTTGGCTCTTAAGCTATCTGGGATATGTATTTACAAATACCTCTATTAGTTAAGTACTCAACTGTTTGTAATTTCACGTGTCTTACATTTTTTAGATTTGGTTCATTAAAGGTCTTTATTTGCGTTGAATATTTGCCTTTGATCTTACTCTTTTCGTTCTTTGCCATCTCCCTACAAAAATAATGAATTTAGTTCATTATACTCTCTAAATATTAAAAGTTTCCAGCCAATTTGATGCCTTTGTGGACAATAATATAGCCTGTTTTTGTCAACTACAGCTATCTAATCATTCCTTAATGCTCATTGATGACCTTTAGGCACTTCTTTAATCATTATGTTACGCCCTTAACCCTAGGTCATATAATATGGATAGCTGACCTATGGCTAACATAATCTCTTATCATGTCATATCATATTTATTTATGCTTTCATATGCTTAGTGGGTCGGCCTTAGGGCTTTGGATAGTATAATAGGGTATATATAGGAGTTAGAGAGTAGGATATTATCATCATATTGAGCACTTGAGTCTTATTGTATGGTTTGGAGGTTGCCCCCTTGAAGTGGCTAAGTCATTCTACTTGCATATTGTGATCATTTCTCTATATTTTGGTGTTCTTTGGTGTTCTATTGCTGCTGATATTCAGATCTATCTAAGTAATTTCATTACACATTCCAAGTATGAGTGTTCCTTTTGTAGTTGCTTTCTTCTAATTTTATAATAAATTATTTACACATGGAGTTTTGGGCCGTAACATAACAATTGTAGAGAATAGTAACTTTCATCACCTATTGATGTTAAGAACCTTCATGTAGGGGTACTAAATTGCAGATAAGAGTAATAATAAATCGCATTACAAACCTTTAGATTGACTTAAAAGGATGCCAGTCTTTTTCCAATTTAACACATTCATTTTAGGGTAATATTTGACCACAGAAAATGCACAAAAAGGTGCGTCAAAACCATTCATGGATGTGCTAAGCATCAGAACAGCATAAATACAACTGACATGGTAAAATTTCCCACCCCATGTAAGCAAAAATAGCAGAAACTATAGAAACACCTAAAATTAGCTGCTGATGGGTGTCACAAACTGCAAACAAACTTATCTGAGGGTAAAGCATAGCATCCCAAAGGAAGGCACAGTTGGTGCTAATGCAAGCAGAGAAAATTGGAGGAGAAGAATCATAATGAAATTCCATGAAGACACCGTTTGTTTTTATTTTGGTGTTCAACTGGACTGATCTGATCACTTCCCAATCGTCCTACTTTATAGAGTGACCTAGTTGGGTCAACCTGCAGCTGCATAGTGTTAATAGGTAACCGTAGCCATTAAAATGTATTACTTCTTCCTTCTATGAAGATTTGGTCTGTCAGAATTGGTCAAAAGTATCTCATCTGCTATCTTCCTTCTTTTTCATCCTTTTTCCATCTTCTCAAAGCATTAGAAATCGGACCTGGCTTCTAATGGTTTTAAAATAATAACTTTCTTAGAAGTATAGCCACCAGCAACTACATATTGCAATGTACCATAATCTATCCACAGTGAAATTTCCTGCTAAATATAATCTGCAAATAAATTGGTGCAACCACTACCTATGCACTGATGCTGCATAGACATATACAATACTAGCATATAGCTAATTATAATATTTTAATAGCTAATTGTACATAGATTGTGTTTTTAGAGTTAATTTACTAATAGGTTGTTTTTGCTAGTTGTACAGCTACGGCCTAAGAGGCTTAGGTAAAAACATAATTTAGAAATTAAATGGTTGAATGTTAAGATGATAAAATATGGGATGTCTGTCGTCTATGTTGTTGTTTTCATGAATGGTGCCAACAAATATCATACCAAAATGCATGTGGAGATTATATATGGACTACCTATTGCAAAGTTACCATAATCCATCCACAATAAAATTGCCTACTAAATTTAATCTGTAAATAAGTAAGTACAACCAACTACCTATGCATCAATTTTTCATAGACATATACAATATTGACATAGCTAAATATGACATTGTAATACTCATAGCTGATTGTACATAAATTGTGTTTTTAGTGCTAATTAACTAATAGTCTTTTCTTGCTAGTACTGTAGCTAAGGCATAAGAAGCCTATGTAAACATTTATTTTAGAAATTGAAGGCTTGAATGTTAAGATGAGAAAATATGGCATTTCTGTCATCAATGCTGTTGTTTTCAGGAATGGTTCCCATAAAAATATTTTTCCTTTCAAATAAACACTGTAACAAAATGCATGTGGAAGTTATATATGGTGTACTTTTAACCTTTTAATAGTTATAGATGTTATTGGATTTACCTTGAAGATCAAAAACATATCAGATATGCTTCATCATCAAACATATATCAGATTTTGTGTCTTTGGTTGCAGTTCCCTAAACAACCTCCGAGTCAAATATCCGTTTACTTTCTTGTTTCAACGTGGTTCTGTTCTTACATTATGTTTCTTGCACAGATGCACACACAAAGTTTAACCTTAAAAACTGATCCCAAAAGCCTTAGCATAAAAGTTCATATGCTAGTGCTGCTCCCAAGTTTTTTATTTGTCTTGTGCTTGATCCAGTGGTGACAGCAAATACTAAGCATTCAGCAAATGTTTAACTCGCAAAGAAAATTGAATGCACAAATACGACTAATTCTCTTGAGATTGTGGGATTATTGTTGTTGATGATTGACTTGTTTCTCTGCCATCTATTTGGCTGCAGATTGCAGACTCATGTTGTCTTTCTTTAGCTTTACCTTGTGTGGTTTTCTTTACTGGGGTTTTGTAGCTTCATATTGTAGGTAAAACCACCCTATAATCATAACTCTTATAACTTTAGCACTCGCATTCAAGCTGTTGGTACCTTTAATAAAATGAAACCCATTCATTTCCTACAAGCTTTGAAGTGTCTAGACACAGTACAATTGTTCATGAACAGGATAACCTATCATATTTTGCATTCTTTCTGATGAATTTATCACTCACAATGCTTTTGTATGTATCTACAGATTGGGTTACTAGGTGAAAAACTGAATCTTCATTTAGAGAGTGGAACTGCAAATGTGCAATGGGAAAAAGCCGCTAGTCCTCCGAAGAATCAATCTTTGACTTGGTACAAGGTATTTTATATGAGTGTCTACTGCTAAAATAATGATGACATCAAGTGGAATTGCCTTTTGCTAACATGAAATCAAACTGATATTCTTATAGTTAAGAGAAAAAACAAATTATATTATTGGCTGTTAGCCAAGCTTTGACTCGTAGAAATGAAGTTTTGCAGTGAAGTACATAAATAGTTGGAGTGCTGAAAATGCCCATGTGGATAACAAACGAGAATAATAAAACGAAAGTAATGATATATCCTAAATAGCATGTGGCTGTTATATGTGAGAACTAGTGTGCATATCCAGTCTCATACATGTGCACACCTATGCACACACATGTATGCCTACACACATATCCACACATACATAGACATACTTGTACACACATGCATGCACATATGAGAAAGGAATGTAATAGAAAAAATATTTATCATTTACACATAAACATATAAGATATAATGGTTTCCCCTTTATAGCGTAGGACCTCTATATTAATGAGTGATCCCCAATACTTGGTATAAGAGTACAAGATTGAAACATATCACATAGAATAAAGGCCCTTTTAATGATTCTCTCTCTCTCTATATATATATATATCTACACACACACTATTGTCATAGGTTAGATCAATCACATTCGTCTGATAGTGTTTCTATGTTTTGATAGTATGATGTCCGTATATCATGGCCAACAATTTTTGGCAAATTCACAAATTTCATAAGCTATTATCCTCAAATGCTGAGAAGTATCACCTCGTTAGTAGTTGAAAGAATTCAGAATAATTCACGATAGATGGTTTCAAGCTAGTTTTCTCTTTGATTGGGCAAATAATCTCCATGATCTGTTACAGGATGGTCCTTTAGCCGTTTTTGAAAATCCAGGATTTGTTATAGTAGCCAAACAATATGAAGCTTTGAGCATTATGTATGTGGACAAGGGTATCCCTGTTTTGGAACTTCTTTGGATCATCCAATGTGTTATGGACCATCTCATTGTATACTTGCATACAACAATGAAATACAAGACCAGAATATTAAGTACCTACACATATCACACAAGCCAGTAACCAAAACACAAAAGTTGTGGAATGAGTGGATACATTGTGAAACCACATCCTACAAATGAGTGTCCCTTAATGTATGTGGACAAGCGTATCCCCTTTTTGCAATATCTGTGGATCAACTAATGTATTATTACTTATGGACCATCTCACCAGATCTTTAAAAACAATGAAATACAAGGCCAGAAGCTTACTACACACATTACACAAGCCAATAACCAAAATAAAAAAGTTATGAAATGAGTGGAGACATTTCCAAATCACATCCTACCGACAAGCGTCCCTTGGTGTATTGCTGCAAGGCATCACTAATTTCACAAATTATTCAAATTTTCTTTAAATGTAAAGCAAACACGATTTAACAAATTATTACAATTCCCATGTATTTTATATTGATTTCAAATTCATTACAGTCCCCTACAGGACTGCAAGCTAAGAGTTGATATCACTCATGGTACTGCCGGCGAAGAGTCTACTATCATTCCTTATGAGATTGATGACCAGCAGTATGTTGCCATCAATCATGAAATTGTTGGCCAATAGGACTGCTAGATACTAATCTTCCAACATCCCTTGTGTGATGACTCGGCCAAAACTCAGAAACAATTGTAATTAACTTTGATTGCACTCAACCCTGAAAGTACAAAAGTCAACTTTGATAATTTAAATGAAGTTCAGTCAGAAAAAGATCAGGTGGGATCAATGTAACTTGTAGATCAAAAACAGATTCTTACTTTTTCCTCTGATTAACAATTGGATTATTGGTTAGTAGCTATATTCCATAAAAGTTCCTGAGATGGTAATGGCCGAAATCAGGGGGACAAGTTTACAGGATGGCAGCCCAAATTTTATGGGATGTAAGGGGTGATGGAGAACCAAAAGAACTTCCAACAAAGTGAAGCGAAAGGGGCAATGGAAAACAATGTTCTGTCTGTATTAGATTGAGGAGTAGAAGGAACAGTGTCCTCGCCGATACTGCAAAATGGCCAATATAAAGTTTAATGATGTTCTCTGAGGTACTTACAAGTTACAACAGTGCCTCTCCTAACATCATGATCGATCATCCTCTAGACCTAGAAAGGAAATTGGAAATGTACATCTATCCCAGTAGTTTGGACAGTGATTGAGGGAGGGTAGCTGATCCTCTGTGTTGGGTGTGAGACTACGAAGCTCGAGGTGCCCAAGCAGTTGCTTGTAATCTTCATCTCACCGATCTATCACCATCTGTGCTATTGTAGTGATTACAGTAGCAAACAGACGCTTGACACTCCCAATGGATACAATAGACTAAAAAAGTAATCAATCTGGTGGCCTTGGAAGTTCCATGAGGAGCCCAACATCTGTAATACTACTTTCCATGTTCGCAATAATGAAAAAAAAAAAAAAGTAGCGAGGGACCTTACCAAGTTTTTGTTCAAGAAATGATATATAATCCCTAAGTTAAGAGGATCTACTTTAGTGGTTTTCTTTTTTGTTGTACTACGTCATACCATTAGCTGTTATAAATTGAACAGGATCTTATGCCCAGCATTCTTCTTGGTGCATTTTGAACAGCATCTGTGATGCACATTATAATGTATTTTATCTTCTGATAGTATATACATTTTATATGTAATAAAATATGGCAACATCTTCTGTAGATATGTGTTTGAACGTGTTATTTAGTGCAACTCAGACTTGTAATATAATGTTGGACAGCTCTGGGAATATGCATTAGAGCTTAAAATCTTTGTTAGTTTGATGTCTATAATTCTTTTAGATATGGCTTTTTCTAATATCTTTTAGAATTCCCTTGTAATAGTATGATATTCTAGATCCTAATTTTAATTTATTTATGGATCCGTCTAATTTGTATATATTGTGTTTCTGATGGTACTTTCTTTTTGAAAAAAAAAAAGTTTCTTTACTTCAAGTCTAGTTTACATGACATCTTACATTTATTTGGTGACTTTTCCTATTGAATCTTTGTTACCTTATGCTTTTGTCGCTTTTCAATGAAGTTTATTTCCTTTTTTTTTTGTTGTTGTGATATTTTATCCTCATTTGAATTGATTTTAAATTTCTTTTTATCAATGTTTTAAATTGTAGGGCTGTTCTTTCCAGTGTCTTTATCACATGATTGATAAAAATGCCATCTCAGGGTGTGTTGGCCGTGTTCATTGGTCTGCTTGAAGTAAGAAAATGAGACATGCATAATCTAATCTTTTATTTTGTCGTTTGTATTTGCAGACTAGAATAAATGCTCCACATGGAAATGATCCTGTAGCATTGGATATGTTAAGTATGGGTAAAGGCCAAGCATGGTTAAATGGTCGCATGATTGGAGTATACTGGCCTTTGCCTAGCTCCCCTTTTGCGGTTGCCCAAGTAAATGTAATTATAGAGGAAAATTCTCTCCAAACAAATGTAGTACTGATTGTGGCAATCCTACCCAGAGATGGTGAGAAATTTCAATCAAATTTTACCTTTATGAGTGACATCTTGCATTTTAATCATATATGTTGGTTGCAGATTTTTTTCCTCCCTTGTCCTTGCCATAATTCTGAAATGAAATGAGCATTTTTGGCTTCAGGTATCATGTTCCAAGGTCTTGGTTTAAACCCACAGACAATTTACTTGTACTTTTGAGGATAAAGGTGGTGATCCAACTCAAATAAGATTTGTTAAAAGAAAGCTAACAAACGTTTGTGGGTTCATTTCTGAGGTGCATCCTCCGCACCTTAAATATTGGAAGAAAACAATAACCAATAATGTAGAACTAGAAAACACAGCCAGACCAAGTTTTCACCTTCAGTGCCCAGAGGGAAGTCAAATTTCATCCATTAAGTTTGCAAGCTTTGGCAATCCTCAAGGAACCTGCGGAGCTTTCCAGAAGGGTAGTTGTCATGGAATTCAATCATCTTCCATAGTAGGAAGGTAACCTCTTATGAGTAAACTTTGATTCTTGTCAAAGCCAATGACATTTGCTTGTATGGTTTTCATTTTTGTCATATTTGATCTGATATTTCTGTGATATGCATTTCAGGAATGTATTGGACGTAAGTTTTGTTCAATGACACTTTCACTAGAGAAATTCGGAGATGATCCATGCCCTGGTGCTTTAAAGAGTTTAGCAGTTGAAGCTTTATGTAGCTAATATAATCTTCTTATATTCTTAATCCAATCAATGAGAACCTCGAGTAGATTTGAATTTTGTTTAAACTTTATTGAGTTGATTGATTGATGCGTCAATCCATTTTCCTATAGGCAATGTGAACATTATTCTGTGGGCTGCGATTAAAGCTGATCAAATTTTCAGCTTGTCCATTTCTGTATAGTCTACACATGTTCATATTGATCTAATTTTTTGTTTGAAATTTTATTCCAAATATAAGCAAAGAGACGTCGATTTTTTAATTGAATCTGTTACAACATTCTAAATGGTAGACCGGTAGCTAACATAATCTTCTTTATCTAACAAATGAAAACTCTAGGAAGATTTGAATTTTGTTTATCGAGTTGATTGATTGATGCATCAATCCATTTTCCTCTAGGCAATGTGAACATTATTCTTTGGGCTGTGATTAAAGCTGACTAAATTTTCAGCTTGCCCATTTCTGTATTGTCTACACATGTTGATATTGATCTCATTGTTTGTTCGAAATTATATTCCAAAAACAAGCTAGAGACTTCAGTTTTTTGAACTGAAACTCTTATAACATTCTAAACAGTAGCCCTGTAGCTATAACTGCATGTTGTGACAAAGAATTTGGCTACCCAAAACAAATAGTGGTAGTTTTACAATCCCATTTTGTGCATACAAGAAAATTAATGGGCTATTCTTCACCAATTGGTTAATGTTCTACAATTTGTTTTAAATTATTTTTTTGTAGTAAAATACAAAACCACGAGGTACACAATGTATTGTTGACATTATCCACAAACAATTCAACTTGTGTGATCTTGGGAGGCTTCAGTGCTCCCAGCCCCTCCATCATTCGATAAATTGTTAGTAGGATGTATTCTCTAACTGCTAAAAATTGAAAGCATATGTGCAACAAAAAAGGAAAAAGAATATTGCAATCTAGAAAAATACAAATCAGAACATACATTCATGAAGACCCATAATTGATATTCCAATGAAAGATGGAGTTGTTTTTTGGTACAGGATTTGAAATTGTTTGGAGTTGTCATTCCAATGTGGGGCCTCAAATTGTATGGTGAGTTTTTTCACATAATGCCATTTTCCATGAATTTCAACGACATTAACGTTTCATTGACTTCTTTGGTTATGTGAGAGGACCCATTTTCGACCTTCCATAATTTTGTTGAATTCAATGAAGAAAGAAGTGACATCTTATCAAGGCATTCCCCAACAAATGGTGGCAAATTCGTTGGGGAAAGACCTCACAATATGCGCCTCGACTATAAATTTTTAATGAAGCTTCTCATGCATAACACGAGGCGAGAACGACATGTGGACATGAAGGGGGTCCAATTAGTGAACACAAACAAAAAGGTCACCCTAGTTAAAAGCCCCCAAGAGCTCAAATCCCTCCATTTCTTGAAGACTACTTAAACATATTATCCTCAAGAGAATACATTACCATTTAAACAAGAGTTTTTAGACTCTATAAACATATGGATGCCTAACAATTAAAAAACATTTATTTTATTTTATTTAAATTACCTAGGAGATGGCCCTAGCCCATTGTGGCATCAACAACCCACACCAGGTTGTGGAACCATCTAAGGATGAAAGATTTAAGCTCTTAGCTAGCCCACAAATTAAGCTACATTATCATATTGCCTTATCACCAGGTATCCAAATTGTCGGTAGTAGGCCGCCTTAACACGAAGTCAAGATTTAAACCTTCGACCTCCAATTACAAGGAGACCCAAGAATTGTTACACCACCACCCGTTGAATAATTAAAAATAATCTTCAAATTATAACTTTAATGAAAAATATTTCAAACTTTACAAAAATAATATAGATCTTAAAAGAAAAATGATGAAGACACAAACACATCAAATCAAAAGATGTATATTGATGAGAAATAAATGTATGTGTAAACAAATCAATAATAATACATTAATCAAATCGTAACATGGACAAAAAAATGACTTAATCATTACCATCATTGCATTGTTTAACTCGTTATAATAAAATATAAATTTTATTTTTATAACGCCTCAACTATACACATGATTTTTAATTATAAAAAAATCTAACATTGTGCCTCCCATTATATTTCTAATGAAGCCTCACTCGTAGCAAGAGCAAAACACAACACGAATGGATTTGAAGGGGGTCCAACAAGTGAACCTAAAGATGTTCTAACAAGATAAAAAGCCTCCAACAACTCAAATCCATTATCTATTTCTTAAAGAACACATAAACACATAATCCTCAAGAGAATACATTAACATGTAAACATATAAACAAGAGTTGTGAGGTTGTTTAAACATATGTACACTTAACAATTAAAAAGCAATCTTCAAAATATAATTTTAATTTAAAATCTTTCAAAATTTACAAAAAAATACAAATTTAAAAAGCACAAAAGATGAAGACACAAACACATCAAATCAAAAGATGTATATTGATAATAAATTTACGTGTCAACAAACTGATAATTAAAAACACAATTGAGTTGTAAGTCGGGTTGAAAAATGACTTAATCATTACCATCATTGCAATCATCTTATAATGAACTACTTTTTGTTTATAACAACTCAACCACATGCAAATTTTAAACATTAAAAACATTGAATATCATCAGAAATCTAAGTTTTGATCCAAAATCAATCAAATACGTACATGTGGATTTAAAATAACATTGTTGTATCATCATCACACTATAGGAAAATGTCTCCCTCCTTCCCAAGGTCGTTGTTATCCTTTTAAAAGCCTTGAAATCAACTACTAGAAAAGCAACAAAGCCAAGACAACGCCATAGTTTAACAACATAATGCAGTAAAACCATAAAAACTTTCCAAGAAGTCGAAAACCACGAAGACAATAGTTATAACCTTTCCGTGTGATAATTGTTTTAGGGTATAAATGCATGACATTATGTAGACCACCGATGCAATTGACATCAACGAATTTGAAGAGAAAAGTTTGAAAATAAGTTACCTTGAAGAGTAAAATTTTGCCCCATGTTGGAAAAACTCAACTCCCAACATGAAAGAGGGAGCCTCAAGTTATTGCCCCTAATATTTACAAACGCCCTCCCCTAAAGAGCAAAGAACCTCTTTACTCAAAATTACTCGAGAGAATCCTTAATCTACCTATACTATAATGAACTCTCAAAACCTCATTATATAGTTGATTTATTCTCCCATTAACATTTCCATTATAATTAAACATGAACTCATTGTAAACTCAAATACACTCATTAGTTTATGTCTACCATGTTTTCCAACTTTCATCCCCAGATCCAGTCCTCCTATATAATCTAGTTGAGTTGACATTTCAAATCCATAGTTAAGTCCATAGCCCCTCACTTAAGAGTACAATGTCTATTGTGGATGCTATCCACATGTCCTTGCAGTTTCCATGTGTTGCTTGGCTGTAGAGTTGGTTAGTGGAATTCAAATGGACTTTTCCTTGAGCATTTTCCAAACCAGCTTCACTGAAGATTTCAAATCTGGAATACGTATGAAATTTTCCATCTCGTGCCTTGCGAATATACTGCCACGTGCCCTTCTTAGACCACTACCACATGTCACCCTGGTGAAGCTAACATTAACGTCCATAGATTTTAAACTATTGGTGAGCTCTATTTAGCTTTACGCTTTCCATTCAGTGTTCAAGTGATTTGAAATTCGAATCCTCGACAGGTCCATTTGCAGACCCATCTACGCGGGAAAATTATAATTTAATATCTTCTTGAGTCTAATATGTCTTGATATGCCTTTCCACCATGTCTTCTCATCCACTGCTACCATGTTTAACAACAAAATTCTCCATGACCATGGTTATCTATTTAAAAACCAAGAAGAATTTATGAAGAAACCAACGCTTCATGAAATCACAACACGAATGCTGCCGTTTGATATATGGTTTTTGCAACATGAAAAATGGATGAAACTGGTATCGCCGCCTTTAATTGCCAGTTTGGGCCTGAATAATTACGTCGGAGGCGTGGCCACCCTTCGGTCACGTCTAAACAACGACGTTGTGCAACTTCTCCTCCCGCTTCAACTGTTTGTCGCCGCATGGCCACCTGTCATGTTGTTTGCTTAGCTGTGCCTATCCTGGGATGCAGCTCTGGCGGGTTGTTTGCCCACCACCCGTGTGCGGTTCTGTAAGCCATGCACATATCCTACCCATTTGTGGTTTCTCTTTTGCTTCTTGCAAATCAGAGTCAGTACAATGTAATGGCAAAGATAGGGTTACACGTGCCATGGCTGCCAATATCTATACTGGTGGCCTCTCTTTTTGTTAATGTAATGGCAGAGGAGGATAACCAGAACACCAATTTTATCTTCGACCATTTTGATGAATTTCGATAAAATCTTTGTTAGTTTGATGTCTATAATTCTTGTAGATATGGCGTTTTCTAATATCCTTAAGAATTCTCTTGTCATAGTATGATATTCTAGATCCTAGTTTTAATTTATTTATGGATCTATCTATTTTGTATATATTGTGTTTCTGATGGTACTTTCATTTTGGAAAAAAAAAAAGCTTCTCTAATTCAAGTCTAGTTTACATAACATCTTATATATATTTGGTGACTTTTCCTATTGAATCTTTGTTACCTTATGCTTTTTTCGCTTTTAGATGAAGTTTATTTCCTATTTTAATTTTTTCGTTGTGATAATTTTATTCTCAGATGAACAAATATTTCTTTTTAAAATATGAATGTTTTAAATTGTATGGTTGTTCTTCCCAGTGTCTTTATCACATGATTGATTAAAATGCCATCTCAGGGGTGTGTTGGCCCGGGGCCGTGTTCATTGGTTTGCCTATAGTAAGAAAATGAGATATGCATAATCTAATCTTTTATTTCGTCCCTTGTATTTGCAGGCTAGAATAAATGCTCCACCTGCAAATGACCCTATAGCATTTGTGGGTTGCTCAATTAAATGTAACTATAGAGGAAAATTCTCTTCAAACAAATGTAGTACAGATTGTGGCAAGCCTACCTAGAGATGATGATGTAAAAAAATATGCACTCTTATACAACGAACAACATAAACAAAATAATAAAATAACTTACATACACAAAAGAATTAAACACCAAACTAGCACTACTCGTAAGCGCTTCCATTAATTCTTCATACTCAGAGCTTCGGCTCATTACAATCAAGTTGTGCATATAGGCTCATGTGCTTTCAATGCACTATACTTTCTTGCAAAACAATAACAATTGCTACTAATTAAATAACCACCTACAACTCTAAAAACAGAGCACTCTAAATTTAAACTGTTGCTTTAAAACAATCGCATGTTGTGCATGCATAAAACAAACTGCTTTTGTTTTATTTGATTTAAATCTATTCCTAAAAATAAAACTTCAACTAAAGTTGGACTCATGCTAAACTAAAGCTAAATTTTGCTTTCCTAAAAGCTACGATGGAAAATTATACATGCAACACATGCATATTTCCAACACCCCCTTGATTTCAAACCTTTAGCTTCCACTATTTTGGATTTGCGTTGTATTTCCAGATCTGCCATGTGCATGATCACAAGCTCCCAAACAATCTCTCAAATATTCAAAAAATTTCTTTGCCAAAACAATTCCTGCAAATTGATCTTTGGATCTGCAAAATTCAAGACAAATTTTTTTGTTGTTTACTAGCTCCCTTATGAAATGATACCTCGTATCAATATGCTTGCTCCTCTTATGAAAAACATAATTTTTGGACAATGCTATAGCTGAGTTGTTGTCACAAAAATATGCGTACCATCCTCTTGTTTTTGCTTTGTAAATTTGTTAACATTCTTCTCATCCAAACAACTTGACATGCTTTGCTCCTATTGCTTGCTACATACTCTGCTTCTGCTCAAGATAACATGACAATGGGCTGCTTCTCGATGCCCATGAAACCACTCCTGTTCCAAAATGCAAAGTATAACGCATGTGCTTTTCTTGCCATCTATACTTCCAAAGATCAAGCTCTCTCGTATACCTAATAAGTTTGAACTCATTTGAACTTGAATATAGAATTTCATGATTCCTTGTTCCAATCACATACCTCAAAATTCTTTTTCTAGCTTGCTAATGTGAATTTTTTGGAGATTCCACGAACCTTGATATGAGGCTCCCACCATGCATAATATCAGCCTTGTAGCCATCAAATACATAAGACTTCCAACCAATTTTTTTAGACAATGTTGGATCCACAAACGATCCTTCATCCTCTTTGCTCAACTTCAAACCTACGAATCGTGTTGCCTTTGGCTTACAATTCAACATGTTAAACCTTTTCAAAATATCATTTCCATAATTTTCTTGAGATAAAAACTTTGCCTTTTGATTGTTGGACTTCAATGCCCAAAAAGTAATGCATAAGACCAAGGTCCATCATCTCAAATTCCTTCTTCATTGCTGATTTGCATGACTCAGAGATAGATTTCAAGTAATGATCAAATCATATATGTATAAACAAACAATTAGAATCTTTCCTTGCTCATTTATCTTGGTGTATAAGGTAGGCTCACTATCATGCTGGTGTCCCCAAGATTTCACCCTGAAATCTGGGACTACCCCTTTTTAAAATTTTCGTTCTTTTCAAAGTAACGGGTTGTTTTGTGTTTTTATTACTTGCAATTGTCTCCATTACGTTAAAGTAATCCCGTGAGAATCATATAAGTTGATTTCAAAAATACCCACATGCTAAAACTCGTTTTATTCTTTCGTCACAAAGTTTTTTCTGAGAGAAATTTATTTAATTATTTATTAAATAAATAAAGCTCTGTTTAAAATAAATTGTGTTGTAGTTAGACCTGTTGAAGATTTTCATGCTAGTATTCCCACCTCTCAGTAGGATATTCACCAGGGAAGAGTTTTTACGAACCAACATATGGCAGTTATTTTAAAAAACAATTGTCTGCAACTTCTCAACGTTTTCATTTTTATTTATTTCTTGTGTTTGTTTTTGGTTTTCTCTATAGTCCATTAAATTCCCTTGATCTATTTGTTTGTTCTATATAGCCTTTTTATTTTCCTGAAGTTTTGGAAGTCATCCATGGCCTCAGACAAGGGAAGAAATTAATCATGGAGTGCTAATTTCTGACAAAGAAGGAAGGATGTAAGTGAAATAAGCTTCTTCCATGCTAGTCACACTTTTTGGAAGGAAGGTTTTAAGCTGCCAATGGGAATTTTGGTGGTGGAAGGAAGATGAGAATTTTAAGCCTTCCTGGAAGGTTGTTTTTCCCATCATTAAAGTCAAATCACTTAAGTGCCAATGGGAATTTTGGTGGCGGAAGGAAGGTGGGAATTTGGAGCCTTCCGGAAGGTTGTTTTTCCCATTATAAAAGATAAATCACTTAAAGTACCAATGAGAATTTTGGGGCTGCCAGGAAGGGTAAGAATTCCCATCAAGGAAGTTTTATTCACCCATGCAAGTCACATTTTTAAGAAAGAAGCTCTTTTTTATGCAAGTCGCACTTTTTGGAAAGAAGGTTTTAAGTTGCCAATGGGAATTTTGGTGGTGGAAGGAAGATGAGAATTTTAAGCCTTCCTGAAAGTTGTTTTTTCCCATCATTAAAGTCAAATCACTTAAGTGAAAGATGGGATTTTTGGAGCTGCCTGGAAGGGTAAAAATTCCCATTGCTTTGCCTTCTTATTTTTAGCATGTCTTCTAGCCAAAAAGTGCAACCCACCTTGGCATAAGTGCATGCATTTAATGATATTTATTTTTATTATTCCTAGCTAAAGTTGGCAAAAAATAGATGGAAAGTCAAAGCAAATTGATGGGCTAAAGAGAAGACAAAGAAGCATGCTAAAAATAAATAAAAGAATTGCATGGAAAAGCAAGCTAAAGCATGCAAACTTGGGCGCCCAAATTGAGAGAAAAAACATAACTTATTATTAATAATTGCCAAAAATAGGAAGAAGCAATTATTAAATATAGCATGCAGTTATCTATATAAGCATGGGACGCCATAAGGAGGAGACAATTAATTCTTTTTGATGGAGCATGTTGCCTTGAGAGTTTTGGCGCCAAGGGAAGGAGTGATTTGCATTAAAGAATATTTTTCATTGTCGGGAAGCTTCCAGTTTTGGCGCCTAGGGTTGGAGAAGCTTTCTTTTTATTATTCAGAGCATCTGCATGTTGGTATAAGTGCCCAGGTGAATTAAATAATATTTTAGCTTGCTTGGCATGCAAGCAAAGTCTCAAATTTTAGGGCAGCAGGCTTTATAAGCAGATTTTGGTGATAGAAATTAAGCATTCATGCCATGGACTCCATATTTGTCTGAATCATTTGCAGGTATTCATCACAGGTGCTCATATTGGTGAAAAGAAGTCAAAATCAATGTCAGATACATTGAATATATCTTCCGAATCAAAAGGAATTGCAGTGTTTCACAAAAATTGATCTAATCGAGGGTCTTCCGCAAAAATAAAAGAAAAAGAACTCAGACAAAGATTATTCTAGGCATGATGAAGTGTGATGAAAGAGAAGGGTCAAAGAAAATCATGCATTACTTCCAGCTTACTGAAATCAATGATACAAACATGGGCCCTGAACCTATCACTGATTTGATTGACAAATCCAAAGCCACCTGAAGATCATCCCTTATGTAGGAAATAAAAAGTAGCGGGATTATTCAAGCTTCAAGTGTTTCCGGTCATAACTCAATTGCTTGAGTTTGTTATGGAGTGTGCAAGGTCTTATCATCCTCTTTCTAGGATAGTCCGAGATGCTGTAGGGAAGACAATAATCAGGTTGGATGCACAATTCATTAATTATTACCTTAAGCTTCCGGCACGACCAATGGTGATTGAAATTATCATGCATGATGTTGGTAATAGATGGGAAAAGCATAAAGTGGATTGCATGGGTATAATGAACAACATATACATGAAGAATCCCAGAGCACCATCAAAATTCTTGAGGACTCTTCCACGATCCAATCTTGTGCAAGAAGTTGATGATATCACCAAATTGCTTTGCAGGATAAATGGGGAAGCTAATACCAATAACTTCCACTCATGGATGTATGCCTTTGTGAGAACCATTGAGATCAACAGAGCTGATTCGATAATTAATTGGGTGGAGATCATCAGTGACAACATCAACGAGCAACTCCGAAGTGTGAGGCGGACATTCAACTTCAAAATGACTTCATACCTTGTATATGCAGCAACCTCTCAGGGGATATTTTCCAAACTGGATAGACAAGGCATATTGTCAAAAGATCCTATTTATGAGTGCTTCCCGCAGTTGACAGTTCCTGAATGCTACAAATATTACAAGGTGGTCAATGATGGATTCTTCTATGGATTCATTTGCAAATTAAATGGTGATATGAAGACCAACAAAGTGAGCAAAGAAGCTTGGGAAGTTGTCTCCCAACATGGTTGTATCTTCATCCAGTTTGTGGACTTCACATATCTCATGGTTAGTGGTTTTTAAGGAGAACCAGTTAAGTTGCCAAAGTACCCAAGTGACAAGTGGGTCATCATGGAGTTGTGCAGGCAGCTCGTGGAGTTGCATGACTTACAGTCAAAATGACACAAATCTATGGGTAGCTTTCTAGTCACAGTGGGTCATTATAGTTGCCAGAGTATCCATAAAGCTAGAGGAATTGAAGAATAAATGTTTTCTGGGTATGAGCATGAGTTCTTCCCGGACATGAATGAACTTTGACCCATATGGGATAGCGAAGAGGACAGTCTCCTAGGAATATTTGCATGTACCTTCATTGGAAGACTTTTGGATGAAGTGCAGGAGTGAATACGAAGTTAGAAAGAGAGATTTCAACAAAGTTATAAATGCAACAAGTTTCGCCATGGTTTAGCACGATGCCTACAAATATCAAAGATGATGGGCATGTGGTACTTGACACATACCATCAAATGGGAGGAGATAGAGCTGCTCTTCAGGAAAGTGTAGGCGGTTGTCAGACAATTGAAGAAAGGTCTTCCGTAGTTCTAGTTAACACCTCAAATTGGTTGTTAACAAAGGGGTATTGCATGGACGAGGCTTTGATGAACCAGATCACAGGGAATTTCATTGCAGGGGATTCCAGCAAAAGAAAACATGAAGGTGAAAGTAGCAAAAGACCGAGAAGCTCAAGGGGTAGAAGATGTCTCGTATTGGAAAAAGGACAAGTCTACATCTATTATACCAAGTATTCACTTTCAAACAAAGCTTCTCAACGTCAACTCATAGCACTTCAAAGAGCCCGGGACCTCGTGAAGATATTATCATCCCACTTTGTTGAATCCAACATCGTTACTATTTGCTTCTTAGCCATCCAGTATCTTCACCTCTTCCCGCAGAAAGTTTAAAGCACAAATGACAGAGTTTGAAAGAGCATTGTCTTTAGACAATCTGAGAGGATGACACCATAACACCGTGATAAATTCCGATGCAACAAATTCTCGAGCATGAGATGGTGTTACATTTAGTGAATTCTCATTCTTAGAAGAGCAATTTATCATCCTCGGTTGGCTTTACAAATAGTCCCGTGGCTAGAGAAGAGATCAACTTGGAAGAACATGAATCTGAATCGCTCATGAGTTTAGACGGAAAGGATATAAGACCTAAAGTTGCCAAGGTAACTTTAAGGTTGATTATTGAAGAATCAAGACAAAAGTTCACCGAGTTGTCGGGCCCAGCCAAAGGAAAGCAAAAGGGAAAGCTTACAATGACATACATATTAGTAAAAAAGTTCCATTAGGTCAAATCACCACTGTATGATTAAAGCAAGATACACAGACATTAATAGATGCTTTATTCCTCAAGCTTGACAAGGAGAAGGCAGAGAAAGCCAGACTTCAAGAGCATATTTCCTAGTTGTGTGAGATCATCACTAAGGTTGCCAAACCTTCCTCTCAGCCAATTTTAGTACATGAGCAGGTGAGTAGTCATCTGATTGAAGAGGTTGAAGATGCAGGTAATTAGGTCAAAGCTATTAATGAGTGGAAAAGCCAAATCATCCACCAAGCCTCAAAACAACTCAAGGAAGTACCAACTAGCCTAGAAGTTATGAAAAGGGCATTATCTCAGCTAAAGCAATTGATGACAAACATAGTGGATGAGAATATAGTGGTTGAGAGTAATCTTGATATCTTGGTTAAGATAAGTTCATTGCAGAGGATGTTTTGTTTACGTAATAGCTTGTGCTTGATGGATTGGTGGAAAATGGTAAGCAGTTGGAGATTGCGGTTTCATCCCGCATGGAGATTCTCAAGCTTATGCTGAAAATAATGCATTCTTCAAGATTAGATATTTTCATTGCCAAATAATGTAGTTGCTTTATTGAGGAAGAAGTAGTTGGTGGTGTTTGCACTATATAAGAATAATTCAAACGAGTTGATCGCTTCTCTTGAGGGATTGCTTTTAATTGTTCAAGAAAATTGATGAAGCCATCATGCATTTCACGTTGGATTCAATTAGCAAACCGGTGAGACTTTAAGCAAACATCAAAGAATTTGGGCCTAGTTTGGAGGATGTGGAGGCAAGCATTGATACTTTGTCCGAGGGTTGTTGCAGCTTCAAGACCGAGAAAGAAGCTATTGTTAAAACAGATGGGAAAACACCTAAATACATGTTTGACAAGTATATTCAATATCAAAACAAAAGGAAAGCGTGAGGTGTTACAACCGGCATATTTTCTTTCTTCTCTTCTTTCTTCTCTCATTTTTTATGTTCTCGGATGAAATTATGAAATTAAAGTAATTGGTTTAAATAACCAAATTACTTTAAGTTATTTGAAAAGGTTCTTTAAGATAAGTGATGATGTGCACTAATTTGACTTAGTCTCCAGATGCATGTCACTTAGAGAGGAATTCCAGTGGAAAAGATTGCCAATTGTTTTGGTGTTGGTGCTTGTTTTGATCTCGCACCATTTGCCCTAAAAATTCTTCATCACTGTGTTCTCGAAATATTTTCTATATCCAAAATGGATGCATGAAAAGGTTTTCTTCATTTTTTTACCATTTTAGATCCTTCTCTGTGGTCATGAATCGTGTTTGGCCATGTATTGTTTGCAAATTCTCTCGTCCCTTAGAGAAAAATCTGAATTTCAGGGTGCAAATAGTGGTTCCCCTACATTTTACTATTTGATGGGCATATTTTCCCCAAAATTATATCTCAAAGATCTTAGGCTACGTGGTCTCTTTTGATTGGATGAGGCACGTTGGGTCTATTTTGTAACTTGTAACTTTTGGATACTTTGGCAAAAGGATTGAATTGGCCTCGTGGCCCCGATGAGTTTTGATTGACTAAGTCAAAATGGTGACATGGTGGAGAAGATTTCTTATTTTTCCTCAAGGTGTACACATGTCATCACCGAATAATATGGAAAGGCGGAGACATTTTTTATGTTTTAAGGTATTATGGAAAAAGAGTAAAAATGAAAAGAAATGCCTAAGGCCCGCAAAAGAACCAGAGAAAGACACGTGTCGATTGGAAAAGTCAAAGGTGGATCGGCAGATCAAGCGGAACACTTTGATGTTTTTGGATTTATTTTTTAAAATGAATAAAGTTATAAAGTGAATCAGAATCTCCATAGAAATCGAGGACACATGGCAATTTGAAAAGTCAAATCGGGAGGCGGGCCATCGGAGCAAAATAAAACTTTGGCATTATTTTGAAAAGGGGTGTAAAGTATAAAAATGAAGCGTGGCCCCGCTAATGCCCAGTAAAGCCATGTGTCTAGTCTACATCAAAAGCATGCGTTGAAAAGTCAATGCGGAGAGGCGGAGAATCGAGGAAAATTGAATTTTTTTCCTTTTGGTAAAAGGGTAAAATTGAAGAAATGATCTGTGACTCCATCAAAGGCCCGATTAAACCACATGTCAATCCTATATTTCAAAGGCAAAGGTGGAAAATGTTAAAATTGTGCATTTTCTCCAAAAGTCATAAATGAAACAAGTATCCTCGTGCCCGTGTTAGCTCGGATCTTTCCACGTGGACGACTCTAATTTAAAGTTGAGAAAGGGAAAAGCAATGTAGCTATGGCACGATACATCTAGGTTTTCCACCATTATCATTCCACGACTTGTGGATGTAAATTCACATCAACTTTCATCATTTTTGATGAATATCTTGTCATTTCTATCGAGAAATTACAATCGAATAGTTGTGGAGCTCGAATTGTGAATTTGAGAGGTGTAAAGGTTGATATTTTAAATCAAAATTGCTCTGGCACTGTAGAAAAATACCAAATCCAACAAAGCAATTTGCATAGGAAAAGAATGTGGAGAAAGGATGTAATTGGTGAGAAAGATGAAGAACATGTTTCCGTAAGAGACAACCAGATGCCCCAGCTTAAAGTAATGAGTGGAAATATTTGAAATGATTTGCCTTTTCAAACACTTGCAACTTTTGGGCATAAATTTGTTAAACGTCACTTTTTGCAAATCATGATCAAATATGTGCAACAAAGGTTCTTCAATATTATTTTCTTGGGGAAATCTTGGATGTAAATTAAGTCTTATAAAAGGCATGAATTTGTCATGCAAATGGTCGGGGTTAATTTTTATTAGAAAATTTGAGAAAGCCCATCTTTGTGAGAGACCATCCGAGAAACCTCTTAATGTCTTGCATTTTAGATTTGATCATGTCAAGTTGGTTGCAAGTGTACACCATTGATAAGCTCGATATTGTTCAAAAACTTTCCCCATTGATGAATCTATTAAATCTTGATTTAATCTGTGTTGATCTTGGGCAAAATTGTGTCTACTTTAATTTCATAATGTCTTCAAATAGTTTTTCTTGTTCTCGTTGCAATCTTATGTTGAAATGTATCCGAATCACACAGATCTTGTCCCTATGATAGTTTAGTGGCATTTGCAATTGCATTATGAGAAGATCCTTCATCCTGGTAATGAAATAAACAATTTTTAATCACTTTACTCTCAATTGTTGATATAGATTGTCCTGTAAGCTTATGAGTGTATCTTAGGTATGATGAAAAGAGGTTGTTAATGTTCAATTGAGTCTTTACCTTGAGCCTTCATGTTAAATTATTGAAGATTATGCAAAACCATGTAGATCTAGGCCTCCATTGATGCACACCTTTTGGTCAAGGAGTATTTTGGCTATTTTGAAGAATTCTTTCGTTAGTTTTCCAATTGTTGTAAAGGTTCTCAAGGTCCGTGAAATCAACTTTATCCAAATTTTAATCTCCCACCAAAATTTTCAAAAACAATGAATCCCACCTAAACTACCCTTGTTTGTCATATATATCCACTAATTCAAAATTCCATTGTCAAAAATATGTAGAAGCAATTAGGATTCCATATTGTCTTTAAGTAACCTTAACCTTTTTTAGAAAATATCTCCATTCTTTAGAAGTGACAACTCGTGAGAGTTAAATTTTGGTGCATTGATCATATTTTCTCAAGGTTTCCTTTAAAATTTTACAAAGAAGGATATCTTCATCTCCTTCATGAACAGAGGTTACAAAATGGGTCCTCTCACCCCGGTTGAAAGGCACAACCTAAAGTAGTGGGGGAATCAAACCCTCAAGGTGATATCCATTTCTCCAACTTCGAGTGATAAAGAGCAAGCCGAATCTCCTCCCTGCTACAAAATGACATACAACATGATTCATCTACCTCTAAGTATCTTGCTAAATCTGTGATGTTGCTCGATTCCAAGGGAGAATCAATTTAGATACCAAGACCTAATTGGGCGCCACTACTGGGGACCTTCAAAGACACTCTTACATTTGGCCCCGTAAAACTTCTTACATGTTTTAAGTGTTTGATACATTGTCTAAATATCATCCTCTGTTGAGATCTCTGTAAGAATTGTGCGAAGTTACAAGTCCATTGTGTAATATTTCCAATTCCTAGTGGTTTTTCCAATACGGGTAAAGGAAGGTAATATCTATGAATCTTTACATGAATTTAGTGTTGATGAGACATTTGATGAGATCATTTATAGTGCATTTGCACAACTAGGGTGAAAATCCTTAGTGGCAACTCGTGTTGATTTAAATTTTGATAAATGTTAGTGTCTTAACCTCACATCAATTGAAATTTATCACTAATCTTTGCAAAGTCGGAAGGAAGAAGATCTTTCTTCATTAAAGACCTTGTTAGAAGGTTGTTTCTAGAGCCGAGAAAGACAAATTCTCAAGGAAGAAGAATCGGAAAGCAGTTGGAGATCAAAAATCAAGAAAAGAGTTATCAACTATGGAAATTGATCACTGTCATTAAGGATTTCCATACATCTTCAAGTTCGTCTCAATCGTAGTCTCTTTGTAGAACCGAATTCTCCAACTAGAGAGGGGTCATCTTTTAGTGTTTACTTCTCATTACGTCCTTGTATTTTCTAAAGATGATAGGGTTTTCCAAGAAACAAAGCCATTAGGGGATATTCATTTTTAAAATTATATTCCTATACCCCAAAGACCCCTCACTCCTCATCATTTTGTTACTCCCAGAAATTCATCGCCTCAAAACAATATGGCCCACCCCACTAAGACCTCCATTTGTTGTTAATACCTTCGGTCCTATAAATTTTAGAGGTATGATTGGCTATCCAAATGCATTTCCACAAGATGTAAGAAATAGATTGCCTAAGTTTCAAGGAAATAATGCTATCACTAGTGATCAACATTTAAAGCTTTTTGTCAATATGATGGAAGACTTTGAGATTGAATTTGAAGATGTGTATATAAAATTGTTTATTCACACTCTTGAGGAGGATTCACGGTTGGTATAAGTCTTTTCCAAAAATTCAATTGATTCATGGACAGAAATGAAGAATGCTTTTAGATTGCAATATGGAGATAAAACAGACCCTAGGTTTCTTTTATCATAATTTGAAAATATAAAGAAGAATCCTAATGAATCTGTTCATGATTTTAATACTAGATTCAAAAAACCTTGAGAAGGTTGCTCAGTATACTTAAGGACATGTGATGAATCTTGCTTGATTAAATATTTTGATGCATTTGACAAAAAGGCTGCATATTATTTAAGGGATAAAAACCCTAGAACTTTGAGGCAGGCCTTTACCATGGCTATGAAAATTGAGAATAACATTAAAGCAATTGGTAAACCTCCTAAAAGAGAAGGTATCAAACTGTTCAATCCAGAGAAGCCTCGGGCGGAGTAAGAGGCCGTGGATTTGGAGGAGGTTGTTAAAAATCTGGCCGGGTTGTTAACGAAATATCTTACAAGTTAGCCAGAGCAGAGAAAGGGATTGGACAAAGTTCCCAAGGTCAGCATAAGCCACAAGGTCAAGAAAGGTTTGGAAATCATCCTAGAGGTGATCACAGATTTGATGACAGAGGTAAAGGGCCTGTGAGATCTAGAAATAGACATCCCCAAGCTCAAGAAAATAGAGTGGTGCATGATCCTTTGACTTCCATATTTTCTCGCTTTGGAAGAAGCCAATGAAATTGAGTGGTGTGACAGATGTTTCTTGCCCCACTCTCCTTGTGTTGAAGACAAAGAAGTTGAAGAGGCATTGATGATGACATTGATGATGATGTGTGTATGATGGGGTACTCTACAAGCTCACAATAAGGAGCTACCTCAACTGAATTAATAAGTGCCGAACTATTGCAAGTTTCTGGGATTGCATTCACCTGGATATTACCTCTTCCCCCACTCATACTTTTGAAATAGATATGGTACAAGATTTTTATTTTCCTAATAATGATTTTGAGTACTTAAGAGCATTGATGATTAAAAATTATGATGGATGGATCCCTTCGTAAGAGGATAGACAATTGTTAATGAATTTTGTAGTTGCCCAAGAAAAGAGTACAATACTGTGGAGTAAGGTTGTCAAAGGGGAAGGGCCACAAGCCAAACCAAAAACTCCGCCTTCTTACCAATATCTCTAAGGAAACTCCTAAGAAAGATGCATATGGAAAAGGCCTTGTTTTCCCAAATAAAACTCGTATCCCGCCCATGCTCAAAATGTGAAAAATATTGTGCCATCGATGAGTTTGTCAACCTTTTTCCTAATGTTGCCTTGCCCAAACATGTTCCTTATGAAATTGCCCAAGTCTTGAGTCGATCAAGGTTTCTATTTGAATTGTTGAATTGCTTAGAATTCCTGAGCATAAGAAAAGGGCCTTTGAATATTTGGGATTCAAATAAGAAAAGGTTTCCCTAGGCAAGAATATGAACAATGTAGAGGTTCCTCCTACCATTGTAGAAGTAGAAAAACCCCAAGTACTGGAAGAGCTCGATGAACCACCTGAGGTTTATTTGGGAACTTCCTTGGTTGAGTCTCAGCTACATGTATATCCATTTTTTACTACTCTGATTATTAAAGATAGACTGTTACATAACTGCATGTTTGATTCTAGAGCTTCATGTAATGTTATGACTTTGAGGTCATGAATGAATTGAATATCAAAGTAACAACAACTTGTGGGAAGTGTACTTGCCATGGATTCCAGAGAGGTTCTAGTGGTTGGATGTGTCAAGGGTTTAATAGTGCAACTTACAGCCTTTCCAGGAAAATACTTAAACCTGGATGTTGTTATTGTTGATTGTCCTGCCAAATGGGGAATGTTGCTATCTAGAATATGGGCAGCCAATGTGGGTGGTAGTGTGCAAATGGATATGTCTTATGCAACCATACCAATTGAGGGAAGTCTCGCGAAGTTATTTGGTGAAAAGAAAATGCTACATCTCATTGAGGACCCCAATAATGCTTCTTATGAAGTGTTATATGTAGATGTTGATGCTGATAACTTTATTGGCTTTGCTGATTGTAAAACCATAAAACCGAGGAGTGCAAGATTTCTCGAACAAGTTGGTTCTCCATGGAATTTTTTGTTTGATAGAG
Source organism: Taxus wallichiana var. yunnanensis (assembly GCA_018340775.1). Classification (NCBI taxonomy): domain Eukaryota; kingdom Viridiplantae; phylum Streptophyta; class Pinopsida; order Cupressales; family Taxaceae; genus Taxus; species Taxus wallichiana. The sequence goes on from CM031236.1 coordinate 574,488,639, forward strand.
CTTGCTCTAAATTTGGAAATGGTGCTTGTTGTTGTTCGATATCTCCGGCTTGGAAAAGTTTGTTTTTATTTTAAACTCAATTTTGAGTGCACTAACAATATTGTAGAATATGAAGCAATCGTTATTGGGTTTAAGAATTACTTGGAAATATGGTGTTAGAGACATCATTATTAAAGGATATTCAAATTGATTGTCAAACAAAGTTAGAAAATTGTATGCCAAAAAGAATCGAGAGAATGAAGCATCATAAACATGTAGTCCTGGGATTTCATTGAGATGTTTGATTATTTTAATATCATAAATCATGATAGGCAACACAATACCGTAGTAGATAAATTGGTAGTATTGGTATCCGATTTGAAAATTGTACATCATCATCCCCTATTGTGAGTATGACATTGAAGTATTAACTAGACCATCTCGTCTCTGAAAATGTCATACATTGGAAAGTATTTGATGATGATGCCCAAGTGCAAGGGTTTAGTAGAACCAAGGAGAGTTTGCTAATCAACATATAGACCGGGAACCAATGGTTTGTGCGGCCAAAGGAAAGGAGACCTTGTTTGGTAAAGAAATCATTCATTGAAGCATGAGATTCCCTTGGAATCTAATGCCAAGTCATTTAGGAAAAGTAGAGACCATTAATCCACTCCTTTCCTCGAAGATGCAAGAAGAATTGAAAAATTTGAGGGATGGGGGAATCTTACACTATAAGGTACTCCTCATGGCTGGAAAACTTGGTGCATGTTAGAAAAAGAATGGAGATATAAGGTTGTGTGTGGACTTTAGAAACTTAAATAGGGCATCAATGAAGGATAACTACCCTCTCACGCCAAATATGGAGAACATGTTACAAATGGTTACCGATACTGATTTTTATCTACCTTGGATGGTTTTTCCGGTATAACCAGTAGTTGTGAAGGAATCAAAGCGAATCAAGACTACCTTTACCACTCCTTGGGAACTTATGTGTATGTCAAAATGCCTTTTGGTTTGATGAATGCTGGAGCCACTTTCTAAAGAGCAATGGACGTAGATTTCTTTGGTTATATTAATGATTTCATTGTGTATATACAGATGATGTGACTGCTTTTCTCCAAAAAAGAAGTGACCACTGCAACACTTGGAAAAATGTTGTTGAGATGCAGGGGAGTATGCTATCTCATTGAATCCCAAGAAGTTTCATTTTGGGGTTTAGAAAGCAAAGCTTCTTGGACAGATTGTGTCAAAAGATGGGGTCATGATTGATCTTGAAAGGGTAGAAGCCATTAGAAAAGTCCCAATTCCAAGAACCAAGAAGGGAATTCAATCATTTTTGGGTAAATAAATTTTATCGAGGTTTATCTCCAAATTTGCTGAACTAACTATCCCAATCACTAGCATGCTAAAGAAAGATCAAGTTATCAAATGGGAAGAAGTAGCTATTCAAGCTTTTGTTGGGATCAAAGAAACATTAAAAATGCACTGCTTTTAGTAGCTCCAAATTATAAGAAGACTTTCCAAATGTTTTCTTTTGCTTCGAAAATACTATTGCATCTGTCTGCATGTAAGGATGATGAAGGAGTTGAAGACCGATTGCATTTTTCAAGAAGGCATTATAAGGAGCCGAGCTAAAATATACTATTATGGAGAAGCATGCATTTTCTTTGGTAAAAGAAACAAAGGTATTCAGCCATACATTTTGAGCTCCAAAGTCATAGCTTATGTTCCCATACCATGGTGAAGGATATCCTATAAGAGATGGAAGTTTCAAGAAAGATATGCCAGTGGGAAAACAAGTTGCAAGAGAGTATGATATGGATATCCAAACAAAAAAATTGGTCGGAGGTTTGGGCCTAACAAAGCTTATGGCGTAAAGCAATCTACAAACAAATGAGGTAAATGAAGTTGATGAAGAAAGGTTGAATGTCCTTGAAAACTAGTAAATTATGAATGGTACAAGGACATTATTTTTTATCTCTTGAACATTTAAGTAAGAATTAGAAAAGAGCACTTAAGTTGGCTTCCCAAAAATATTTTATCACCGATTATGGGTTAGCTTGGAAGAACCTTGAGGGAGTTCTCTTAAGATGCATTACTCGAGGATGAAGCCCCATAACCGATTCTTTGAGTTCCATGGAGGAGTTTGTGGGGGAAATTTTGCTTTGGGAGAGTAACAACTCATAAGATATTGAGGGCTGCTTATTGGTGTCCAACTCTTTTCAAAGATACAACTCATTGGTATGGAAATGTGAAAATTTCCAACGCTTCTCAGAAGAATGAAAGCTTCAAAATCCCTCCCTTTGAGCTCAGTATTAATTGAAGCCCCATTTAAACAATGCGGAATGGAATTTATTGGTGAGATTTTAGATTCCTCAAGTGTTGGCCATAAATGGATTTTAGTAGCACCGATTACTCCACCAAGTGGGTCGAGGAATCCCCACCAAGAAGGAAACTCACCAAATTGTAATGGATTTCATTCTAAATCACATCATTTATAGGTTTGGAGTGCTCTGCTAAGATAGTTCTGATAATGACATGAGATTTCGAGCTAAACCTTTGGTGGCCACGTGTCATGAATATGGGATCAAGTTAACATATGCTTCTAATTACAATCCCAAGGTAATGGAAAATCGAGTCCAACAATAAGAACTTGTTGAAGATAATCGAAGAACCTTTAAGCTAAACAAAAGAAAGTGGGGTGAGCAAAGTTGAAGTTTACTTTTTGGGCCGATAGAATCAATGTTAAAAGAGCTACTGGAAAGAGTCCATTTGAGTTGGTGTATGGAACTCAAGCTCTACTTCCCTGCATATGCAAATTTCTTCTTATCAATTTATTCAATGATGGAAGATCAAGAGGTTAGTCCCTATGAAGCATGTATCAATCCGATTGTTGAATTAGATGAAGAGAGAAGAGCATCCCATCGTAGGCATGTGAGGTTTAGGGAGAAATTGAAGAAGTTGTTTGATAATAAGGTCACTCCAAGAGCTTTCAAAGTATGGGATACCTTTTGCTATTATGGGATAGAAGACATGAGGATAAGGGCAAGCATGGAAAGTTTGATACATTATGGATAGGCCCTTATTCTATTGATATTCGAATTGGTGAACACACCTTCTTCCTAAAATACCTAGATGTGGAGTTGCTTGAGTTTCATGTTAATGATGCAGCATTTGAAAAAATTCCTTAATTGATTTCCCAGTAATCAAGGAATCCACCATTGTAGACAGTGTATAGTCCTTTGGTTTCATTCTTTTTCCATTTTTGCTTGTCTTGGTCCTTAACAACTAGTTTTTGTTGGTTTCTCAATTTGTTCCTAAAGGGTTGGTTGTTGAATCCATTGCCCAATGGTTTTTGGCACTTGGTATACTATTTTTTTCTTGTGGCACTCGCTGGGAGTGCCCATCCCCGAGTTGGAGCCGATGTTGGTGCTCGCTTTGATCTCACACCGTTTGCCCCTAAAAATTCTTCAATATGCATGTTCTCAAATATTTTCTATCTCCCCAAATGGATGCGTGAAAAGGTTTTATTAATTTGTTTGCCATTTTAGATCCTTCTCTCGTGGTCATGAATCGTGTTTGGCCATGTATTGTTTAAATTCTCTGTTCTTGGAGAAAAATCTGAATTTTGGGTGCAAATGGTGGTTCCCCTACATTTTACTATTTGACAAGCATGTTTTCCCGTCAAATTATATCTCGGCATCTTTGGCTACCTGGTCTCTTTTGATTGGATGAGGCACGCCGGGTCTATTTTGGAACTTGTAACTTTTGGCTACTTTGGCAAAAGGATTGAATTAGCCTCGCGGCCCCGATGAGTTCGATTGACTAAGTCAAAATGGTGACGTGGCGGAGCAAATTTCCTATTTTTTCCTTGAAGGTGTACATGTGTCATTAGGTGAGAAGTTGCAGAAGGTGGAACTTTTTATGTTTTAAGGAATTATGGCAAAAGAGTAAAATGAAAAGAAATGCCTAAGGCCCGCAAAGGAACTAGAGAAAGACACTGCTGATTTGAAAATTCAAAGGCGTATTGGAGGATCGCGAACACTTTGATATTTTTTGGCTTTATTTTATAAAATGAATAAAGTTATAAAGTGAACCATAACTCCGCATGGAATCGAGAGAAGGACACGTGGCGCTTTGAAAATTCAAATTGGGGAGGCGAGCCATCGGAGCAAAATAAAACTTTGGAATTATTTTGAAAATGGAAGTAAAGTATAAAAGTGAAGCGTGGCCCCACCAATGCCTGTAAAGCCACATGCCGAGTCTACATCAAAATTATGTGTTAAAAATTCAACACGAGAGGCGGAGAATCGAAGGAAAATTAGAAATTTTGCCTTTTGGTAAAAAGGGTAAAATTGAAGAAATGATCTGCGACTCCATCAAAGGCCCAAATTAAACTACGTGTCAAGGTCGTATTTCAAAGGTGGAGGGGCGGGGAAAAATGTTAAAATTGGGCATTTTCTCCAAAATTCATAAAATGAAAAAAGTATCCTCACGCCCGTGTTAGCTCGGATCTTTCCACATGGACGACTCTAATTTAAAGTTGAGAAAGGGAAAATCAATGGTTATGGTGCGATGCATCTAGTTTTACCACCATAAACATTCCACAACTTTAGGGGATGCAAATGGGCATCAATTTTCATCATTTTGATGAATTTCTTGTCGCTTCTATCATGAAGTGCAATTGAATGGTTGTGGAGCTAGAATTGTGAATTTGAGAGGTGCAAAGGTTAATCTTTTGAATCAAAATTTCTTGGCGCTTGTAAACAAATACCGATCCGTAGAGCAATTTGTAGAGGAAAATAATGTGGAGAAAGGATGCAATTGGTGTGAAATATGAAGAACATGCTGCCAAAAGAGACAACCAGATGCCCCAGCTTAAAGTAATGAGTGGAAATATTTGAAATGATTTGCCTTTTCGAAACACTGCAATTTTGGGCATAAATTTGTTAAACGTCACTTTCTAGAATCATGATCAAATATGTGCAACAAAGGTTCCTCGAATATTATTTTCTTGGGGAAAGCTTGGATGTAAATTTAGTGTTATAAAAGGCATGAATTTGTCATGCAAATGGTCGGGGGTTAATTTTTACGAGAAAATTTGAGAAAGCCCATTTTCTGAGAGACCATCTCGAGAAAATTTTTAATATCTTGTGTTTTAGATTTGATAATGTCAAGTTGGTTGCAAGTGTACAACCATTGACAAGATCTCGAGATTGTTTAAAAAAATTTCCCCACTGATGAATCTAATAAATCTTGATTTAATCTGTTGATCTTGGGAAAAATTGTGTCTGCTTTCATTTCATAATGTCTTCAAATAGTTTTTCTTGTTCCCGTTGCAATCTTATGTTGAAATCTCTCCAATCACACGTGATCTTGTCCCCGTGATAGTTTAGTGGTATTTGCAATTTCATTATGAGAAGAGCCTTCATCCCGTAATGAAATAAACAATTTAAAATCACTTTACTCTCATTTGTTGATATAGATTATCTCAGTAATCCTATGAGTGTATCTTAGGTATGATGAAAAGGGGTTGTTAATGTTCAATTGAGTCTTTACCTCAAGCCTTCATGTTAAATTCTTGAAGATTGTGTGAAACCGCAGTAGATCTAGGCCTCCATTTATGCACACCTTCTCGTTGAAGGAGTATTTTGGCTATTTTGAAGCATTTTGTCTGTTAGTTTTCCAATTGTTGTAAAGGTTCTCAAGGATCAGGTGAAATCAACTTTATCCAGGCTTAATCTCCCACCAAAATTTTCAAAAACAATGAATCCTACCTAAACTACCCCTGTTTGTCTTGTATATCCACTAATGCAAGAATTACATTGTAATAAATATGCGATAATCAAGATTCCATATTGTCTTTAGTAACCTTAACCTTGTTTAGAAAATATCTCCATTATTTAGAAGTGACAACTCGTGAGAGTTAAATTGTGGTGCATTGATCATATTTTCTCAAGGTTTCCTTTAAAATTGTGCAAAGAAGGATATCTTCATTTCCTTCACCAACATACATTACAAAATGGGTCCTCTCACCCTAGTTGAAAGGCACAACCTAAAGTAGTGGGGGCAGATCAAACCCTCTTGAAGGTGTTATCCATTTCTCCAACTTCGAGAGTGACAAAGAGCAAGCTGAATCTCCTCCCCGGCTACAAAATGACATACACCATGATTCATCTTCCTCTAAGTATCTTGATAAATCGTGATGCTTCTCGGATTCCAAGGAGAATAAATTTGGATACCAACATTTGGGATACATACTTTTCAACAGCACTTTCCTCAAGCCGAGAACGTTTTCATGTTTTTTACCTTCCTAAATTTACCAAAATTCAAATTTCACGCTTCCATGTTGAAGAGGATGTTGAGAGCTTTCCAACGGTATAAGATTTGTCGAATTTCGACCAATCGGATCAAAAGTTATGCCCATTTGAATATTTTGCATTGAATCATACAAAATGGCGAAAATGCAATCTTTGCAAAATGGATCTATGGGCCCGAAATTCACTTTGCCCCAAAAGCCTCTCGAGGCCCAAAATTGAAATTGCGCTTTTTGCACAAAAATTACAAAAGTGTAAAAATCCTCTCTCAAGCTCGTAAGCCCGCAACTTCACATAACCTTCCATTTGAAAAAGTCATCATCGGGCTCACGGACGACAAATGTAAACTCAGTACCTTTTGCACAAAAGGGCAAAAGTGCAAAAATTCTCAAAAGACCCGCGATCTCGAAACTTCACTTTTGGTGAAAAGACCCTGCAGGCTCGAAAGTTTACTTTGGCGGAAAAACCTCTGCGGCTCCGCACTTCGCAACTTTGCACTTGGCGAAAAACCCTTTGTGGACTCGTGGGCCTACATTTTAAAACTGTGCCATTTTATGAAAAGTTGCAAAAGTTCCAAAATGCCCCGCAGACCTACCGACCCGATTTTACACTTGGGAAAAATTTCCTCCGCGGACCCCGCAAGTACGCATTTAAAAAAAATCTTCCCAAGGCCCATGGCACCAAAGTTATAACTCGTGCCTTTTGCAAAAATGACAAAGTGCCAAACTATCTCTTGCCACCCCGCGGTTTGCAATTTTCCCCTTTGGCGAAAAGTCTTTGCCAGCCCGTCGTCCCCGCTTTAGCAAAAAAATCCTTCCAAGGCCCGCCGACCCGTAACTTGCAAAATATGAGGAGTTAGAAGGACTTATTTATATTTTGGAAAGGGGAAGAAATTTTCTATCTGATGGAAATATTTTCAGGGGACCTTAAGTGATTAAAATATATAAAAATTCAGATTGAAGCAAAAATTGGGGAAAATGGGTGCAGTTAACCAAAAATAAGCATGAGCTTATTTTGGATAACAATTTGGTGACTCATGGGGATCACCTTCTTGCAAGGTGAAATGATCGGGTTACTGTAGCAATCCATTGGGCATGGAGTCGTAATTGATAGCCCGATACTGATATTCACCTAGAACTTGAACCCGACTACTTGCATTCTAATGATCATTAACTTGCCCCGCTTCTTGTACTCTCAATTTTCATAAGAAAATCTTAAAATGAAGTTTGTGAGAGTAGGAAATTGTTTTGACTTGGAGCATTCTCCCTATTTTGGAATGGACTATTACAACATTTTTCTAGAGAGACACTCTAAACTATACAAAGTGATACAACCTTGGAGAAACAAAACTTGTGCCAAAGAACTTAGGGAAATGAAACCTAGACTACAACAAGACAATGTGCACACACACTTAGAGGAATTGAAATCCTAGGCTAATATCTATAAGGGTGAAACCTTTCTTTTCAAAGAAATGTTTAAGATAGATTCTTCTTTGGAATCTAATTCTTCACCATCCAATGTAGACAATTGGAAGGCATTGCTACTTTTACATCTTGTGACCATGTAGGGGCCACTCCAAATGGCATTAAACTTGGAATGCTTACTTGGATTTACACGATCAACATCCCATTTTAGTACCAAGTCTCCAACTTGGAATGTCCTAGCTTTAGCCTTCTTGTCAAAGATCTTCTTGACTCGGTTGCTTGATCCTTCTCTATGGTTTGCACTACACATTCTCTTGTTTCTTCTACTTCCATTAGCTCTTGCTTTACGATTTCCATAGGCTCAAACTCGGCTGGCTCCAAGTATTTCATGAGTTTCAATGTTGGCAACTCAAGTGATATAGGTAGAACTGCTTCTTTTCCGTATACAAGCTTGTATGGACGGAATTACTGAGACCTTTTGAATGTGATCCTAGTAGCCCATAGAGCTGATTTGATCTTTGTATGCCATGTCCTTTGGTTTTTATATAGAGTCTTCTAATGATTCTTAGAAAATTCTTGTTCGTGGAATCTTTCCCCATTACCTTATGAGGATAATAGTTTGATGAAGTGCTTGAGGTATATACCATTCTTGACAACCAATTCCAGCATTATCCGATATGATAGTGGCAGTTCTCCAAACCTAGTGATTATCCCTTCATAGAAATACAAAATGTTGGATTCATTTTCCTCCTTAAGTGCTACTACTTCAGTCCACTTGGTGAAATAGTTTGTTGCTGTAAGTAGTCACATGTGGCCTTGACTTGAATTTGGGTTAATCATTCCAATGAAGTCTAATCCCCATTGCATGAATTTCTGATCTACTAAAATTGGACGAAGGGGTAGGGATGTTAACTTTTCCTTCCCTGTGAAGAATGCACACTTCTTGCATTTCTTGATCCATGAGTAGCAATCATTAAACATTGTAGGCCAATAATAACAAACCTTCATGATTTTGAGAGATGTTACTTGAGGAGAAAAGTGGCCTCTTGCTTCTCCGTCATGGAACTCATGCAACACCTTCTCAATTTGACGTGTCCCAATGCACCTCAATAGAACACCATCGATATCTTTCTTGAACAAAACACCATCGACAAACACATATGGAATGGCTTGTAATCTAAAGTATCTCCTCTTTTCTTTGCTCATTTCTTGAGGGTATAGGCCCTATTTCGAGATAATGTACTAAATCTTGAGTCCAACATGGAATGGGTGTATCATTAGCACAATGGTCTTGATTATTTTGTAGTAGCAAGACAACCTCTTCTTCTCCTTTTGATTCATCATGTGGTTTAGAAGTGAGTTGCTCAAACAAACCTTAGCCAAAACCAGCTTGATCACTTTTATTTCAATGTCATATTCCATTACACAGTGATACAACCTTCTCTCTTCTCATTCGAGTAATTGTTTAGGAGAAATTCCTTGACACCAAAGCATGAGACACTAACAGCTTGGATCTTGTTATTCGAGACCAAGTGTATGAACTTCTTCAAACTCCTAATGACATAGCAAGGACATGCTTTTCAATAAAAGAATACCTTACTTTGTAATCTTCCAAAATATGACTGAAGAATGCTATGGGCTGCTCCGATCCTTCTATTCGGTTGTACTAAGATAGCCGAGATTGTGTCCGGTCCTCCAAAAGCATACAACATTAATTCCTTTGAGAAGTTTGGGTTGATAAGAGTTGAGCTTGCGATATTGCATGCTTGATGGCCTCAAAACTCTCTCTTCCTTCCGCTGTCCATTTGAATGCAAGACTCTTCTTTAACATTATTTTCAAGGGCTTCACAAGACTGGAAAATAAGGCAGAAATATGTGAACAAAGTTTATTCTTCCCAAGAAGATTTGGAGAGATTTCTTGTGTTGTGGCAATGGAAGTGTTCGAGATGGCTTCAACTCTTTCAGATCAATTGTTAACCCTTATCTTGTGACAATCGCCCAACAATTTTCCTCATGTGCCAAGAATACTCACTTCTTTGGATTCAATGACACCCCTAACCTTCTACATTTTTGGAATAATTTCCTGAGGTGAACGAGGTGGTCTGTTGCATTCTTTGAGAATACGGTGATATCATCTAGATACACCAACACTATCTTATTGATTAAGCCTTTGAATGCCATAATCATAGCTCGTTGAAATGTTACTCCAACATTTGACAGTCCAAATGGCATCTTCTATAGGCATATGTATCCCATTTGGTAGTGAAGGTTTTCTTGAACTGATCTTCTTCTTTTACCATTATTTTATTATAGCTTGAGTAACCATCTAACAACGAGAACCTCTCAGAACCAGCTACAACCTACAAGATTTTCTCAATTGATGGGAGTGGATAGTGATCCTTGAGTGATGCCCTATTTAGATCACTTAAGTCTACACATAATCTGATTTCTCCATTTATTTCCTCACAGGCACCAAGTTTGAAACCCAACTTGAATGCTTGATAGGGAAGATGATGCTAGCCTCAATCAATTTGTTTAACACCTTCCTCATGAGAGGTTCAATGTGAGGGTTCACCGCCTTTGATTCTATCCGATAAGCTTAGAATCTTGATTTAATTCAATTGTATGTTCAACCAATCTTGGGCTGAAACCTCTTAAATCATTATAAGCCCATGAAAAGACATATGGGAATTCTTGACAAAGTTGAACAAATTCAACTTTCTCTTGTGGAGTACTTTTTTTCCAATTTGCAATGTCTTGCCTTCATCTACTAAAATGGGCTCGAGTCTTCACCCTTTACTTGAATGTTTGCCTCTTCCTTCAGAACCGATCATTTGGGTTCAAGATTGACTCTAAGGTCACAAGACCTTTTTGTAATTTGTTGGTTCTCACCGCACCACTTGGTCATCATAATTTGCTGTTCCAATTTGTCGTGGTTTCGATAGAAATTTAGCTTCTTCTTGTAGAAAATTGAGAATTTACTAGTCATTCTCGAACACTTTCCAACTTGTGTTGTTGTCTGGGACATATGGCCTCACAACCAGCTCGATATGAGGCTAATATTTCTCACTTTTGATACTCTCTACAACATCGAATGCTGCCCCAATTGCACGCCAATCATGTTACTTCATTCTTCTTTCTTGGAATGGAATTGATGCTAAAAGCTTCAAAATCTTCAATGAGATCGGATACCCTATTTTTGTAGTTCTTCAACAGATCATTCTTAGTAGCATTTTGTCCTTTGACTTGATTGACAATTAGCTCGCTATCTTTGAAGACTTGCAAGTTTTTTATACTCTTCTTTCTTGCCCAATGCAATCCATGAATTAAGGCTTCATACTTAGCATGTTGTTTGAGCAAGCAAACTGGAAATGTAAAGAGATTAATATTTTGTGTGTTGAGGTGAAACAAGCATAGCTCCTCCTCTTGCACCTTGTCTACTTCTTGAGCCATCAAAGAATAATTGCCATACCTCATTATCATCCTTGTGGTCTGGCTTGGTGATGCTAGGGAGAGGATGATTCTCTTCATATAAATTATAAACTCCTAGCTCATTCTTCCATTTCTTTGTAACAAGTCAAAATCATGTATTTTATTTTCCCATTCATCAAGAGTCAAGTCCTGGAATAAATTCAGCCTTGGTATCTACTTCATAAGTTCTTGGAAGATCCTCTTGATCAAAGGATGAACAATTTGAATCAATTGATTCGTGTATGAGGCTCAATATGGAAATTTGTAATTGGCTCAGATTTGATTATAGACTTAGCTCCATACCTTACTCTAAATAACATGTGTGACCAATCAACGTAGATAAATATACATCAATTTTAGTTGTGAAGTCTCTTGACAAACACAAGGCAAAGAGTGGAGGCAAGTCTATGGCTGATACACCTTGCAAGACAGGACATTGGAACATGCATGCAATGTGAGGATAAAATATTTGATTAATCAAACCATTTTTACCGTTGTACCTTCTAATTACATCACACCTTGGAAATGACTTCATATTGAAGACCCAACTGATTAGCTATTTGTTTGGTATTATAGAGCTACTTTCTCTAGAATCAATCATGCAATTATGTACTAACTTATCTCCAATGATAAATGAGATATAGAATGGTGGGGGCTTAAAATTTTTACCTTGATGATCCCCTTGATTTCCTCCTTGCTGAGATGCACTAGTGAGCACCTTTTCTTGTTGATTAGGTGGCTGATTTGATGCCGACCAATTTTCCATAGCAGCTTGCAATAGGTCTCTTTGTCCTAGGATAGCCAATGATTCCCACATTGATATGTTTACATTGGTTTTCTTCATCTGCTCAATGATGTTGAATGGAGATGAAATATCCTTCTTTCCCTCTTCTTTGCACATTCTTCTCTTGCACATGGGCTATTACAAATGGCATTTGAGCTGGTCTAGAAGGTGGCTTGGGTTTCCCCTACACATTGGGAGCTGCACTTTGATTGATAACACCTTGTGGAGTGATGGAGGGTTGTGGATCACTTAAATTTGATGATTTTCCTTCTCCAATGTTCCTTTTCTTGGACCATGTATTGGTTGCTACACTTTGAGAAGGTGCTTGATTCATACCACAAAAGTCTTCACTTGCCTAGTTACAAGTGTGGTCTCATTTGGAGTTGCCTCTTGTTGAGACACTCCCGTTATTGATTTACTTCTTGGCTTGTTTCTTGCTCTACACCAGTTGTTGTCACCATCGAGCTTGATTCAAAGCACCATTAAAACACATTGACTGGTTACGAGGTTGATTGCATGGGAAACACCAGTCATAGTCTCGAGCCATGTTATTTTTCACTGGTACCAAAGATCTAGATGTGGATGCAACATTAGGATTGTAAGGCTAGAATGGTCTATTAAGGGAGGCTTGACCTCGGTTCTCGATTTAATTTTTGAATGGGTGGCCTGTTAGGCTGATATGGTGGTCTATTGGGTTGAGTTTGAGGCTAATGTGGAGGTCTAAAATTTTAAGTTTGCTGCTTCTTAAGTGTCACTAACTCATTACCCAAATTTTGTAGTTGTTTCATGACTTCTTGGAGCTCATTTGAGGCATTGGAAGATGAAGTATAAGCTTCAGCTTGAATTCTAATTTCTCAAGCAGAAAGGGAGCTAATGTGGGTGTTTGACTAGTACATGGATTTCCTAACTCGGATAAAGAGGCATAGGTGGCCTAGGTGTAAATTTACTAGCCCGAATCAAACAATTTTCAGCTCTAATGGAAATGTTATAGGATGAAGGAAAACTTACACCTCCCATGGATTGAATCATCATAGCAACATCAAAATTTAAAGCTTTAATAAAGTATAGAAATAACCTTCAACTTGTTGGTCCGACGGCCAATGGAATCCTATCCCACGTCCTTTGGAATTTGAAGTTAAAATCAATCAATTGTTCATTAGAGCCCTCTTGATTGTTGTCGCTTGTTCCAACAAGAACAAATTATCCCCTTTTCTCCAAATTGATTATGAAGAGTCAGTGCATAGATGGTCCCAACTTTGATAGAGCCTCGCTGTTAGACTTCGAACCATTGCAAAGATTTTCCCTTAAAGGAGGATGCCAACAACTTGACAACAATGTCCATTTCAGTAATCTCATGAATTACAAACATTTGCAATGTCTTGAATCGATCAATCGAGTTGTTTGGTTTTCTCCAAAGAAATATGGAATGTTCTTCAATGTTGCAACTAGAACTAGATTTTATGCATTGAGAGCAAGTCGAATGCTTTGTCAAAGAAATTGACATAAGGATTGGGTAGTGCCATCCTAATTGGTTAGAGAACTCTATTTGATTGAATGAAAGGCCTTCCAAGTGGAGGTGTTGATAAGGTTCTATTCGGTGGAGATGGATACCTTTGAGCTCTTTTTCCTCTCCTTGCTCTTTATGGGGATAAATGCAAATAGACAAACAATCCTTCTTCTCTAGTTCTTGACCTTGTTTGGATTCTTCTCATGAGCCTACCAAGCTTAGACTGCTAGAATAAGTGGATTCTACCTCTTTTGGAGTCACCAGATGTGCAATTCAAAGCTTCTCACAAGATGAAGACTTACAACAAGTGCACATCAATCTTGCTACAATTAAAATGAAGACCTCTTGGTCCCACTGGGCATGCCAAAAATGTTAATGCAAAATCACAACACCCCCGCATGTCTCTCGATTCATTGTTTGATAATGGGGCATCCGGTGTGATCTCGCACAACATTAGACCATCTCTCAAGTTGCGGGACTTGTGAACCTAAGATGGACCTCTAGAGAAAGTTCGTTCTTGTTCCTAAACTACCCACCACAATCTACTCTAATGTAGGAAAATTATCTAAGCCTAATCTAACCATTCCAAGGAACTAGAGAGAAAGAGAGAAGGAGAAAATGAGCCCTACACTAAAGAAGTGATACACCGAAAAGGAAAGAGGCAAGATACTCTCACGAGGGAGAATACAGAAATAAATTGAAGTTAAGAGAGGCCGGACTAACGTGACACATACCTAGATCTTCATTTACCACTCAATCTCCATGAAACACAACATTCTACACCTAAAAATGTGACATATATGCACGGAAAAATGAAAACAGAAATAAAGGGGCAAGGAGATACAACAAAACAATACAAGGGTTGAAATAACACCACGAACATGATTTTATTTCTCTTAAAATATGCACAATCCATTAAATTGTTGAGATAGAGGCACAAGTACATTTTCCAGGCCCATGAGAGGGGTTGCGAGATCAATTGTGTTGAGAAACAAATTTTACATAGTTTCCCCACACCTAGAATGTCTCTCCTTCTCAAATGGGAAGTGTTTTCAATATATAGACAATGAAAACTAGAGAAAACAAAGAGAAAACTTGATTTGTACACCCACCCACCGATAAAATTCATTAAAATGATGCCCAAAAGTCAAGGGCACCTCTAAAAATCCATTTCCCAGCTGAACTCAAGCTTATGGGAGAAGAAATAGGGTGCCATACTACAATAAATTCGGTGGTTGGGATACACTGGTACACGCACTTTCCGTGAGCCTATAAAATTTTCATGTTTTTCACACACCTAGCTTCACCAAAATTCAAATTTCAAGCTTCCATGGTGAAGAGGATGTCGAGAGTTTTCCAACGGTATAAGATTTTTCTAATTTCGACAACCGGATCAAAAGTTATGTCCATTTGAATATTCTCGCATCGAATCCGTAAAAAATGGTGAAAATGCAATCTTTGCAAAATGGATCCGTGGGCCCAAAATTCACTTTACGCCAAAAGCCTCCACGGGCCCAAAATTGAAATTACACTTTTACACAAAAATGTAAAAGTGCAAAAGTCTCCCTTAAGTCCGCAAGCCCACAACTTCACAACCTTCCATTTGAAAAAGTCTTCATTCAAGGGCCCACGGGTCGACAAATGTAAACTACACCTTTTGTGCAAAAGGGGAAAAGTGTAAAATTCTCCACAGCTCGCGCCCTCGAAATTTCACTTTTGCGAAAAGACTCAAGGCTCGAAATTTTACTTTGGTAGAAAAACCTCCACGGCCCCAACTTCACAAATTTGAACTTGCAAAAAAACCTCCGTAGGCTTGCGTGCCATCGCATTGAAAACTGTGCCATTTTGTGAAAAGTTGTAAAAGTTCCAAATGCCCTCGAGACTTGCCCTCGATTTACACTTGGGAAAAATTTCCTCCGTGACCCCACAAGCGCGCATTTAAAAAAATCTCCCCTGGGCTGCGGCCCCAAAGTTATAACTTGTGCCTTTTGCGCAAAATGCCAAAGTGCCAAACTATCTCCCACCGCCCCGCCGGTCCGCAATTTTCCCCTTTGGTGAAAAGTCTTCCCAACTCGCCGGCTTGTTTTTGGCAAAAATCCTTCCAAGGCCCGCCGGCCCGTAACTTACAAAATATGAGGAGTTAGAAGGACTTATTTATATTTTTGGAAAGGGGAAGAAATTTTCTATCTGATGGAAATATTTTCAAGTGGACCTCAAGTGCTTAAAATATATAAAAATTCAGATTGAAGTACAAAAGGGGGAAAATGGGTGCGATTAACAAAAATAAGAATGAGCTTATTTTGTATAACAATATATAACTAAATATTTTTACTAAACATAAATATGAATAAGAAAGACACCAATGATTAAATGCGAATTTCCCAAGGCATTCCTAAAACTAGCATCTCATACATATTACCAAATTTTAAGTATAATTTTTTTGTTACATGGAAATTACATTATACATATGTACATTTTCCAATAACATATATAAATTATGATAACAAACAATGAATTACACCATGCCTTTTCACCATCTCACTTCCATCCTACAAAACCATGTGAGCATGAAATCAACAATAAATTGCTGACATGGAATCTATGTAGATATAACATAATTAAAGTTTTTAGTTTTCATTTACATAATAATAATAATTTTCATTCAAAAGGAGAGGGTTAGAGACATGTATTGATTTCATTTCATTTCTTAACCAAAGAGAGAGAAAGAGATAGGGAAGAGAGAGAAACACTATTTTGCCAAAAGTTCAATTTCACACAACAAGTCACATGATAGAGTTTCAAACAATTATTTACAAGTGTTAATAAGTTTCCATGATGGTTTGCTAACTTGACTAGGGTCCTACAACTTTGTTTTACATTTTCCCTGCTAGTTGTAAAACAACAAATTTTGGCTCAGAGGCTAAGAAAGTGCGTTCAAAAACTATCTTCCGATAAGAAAAAAAAACATAACTCCAAATTCCTACATGTCCACCTATATACCAAGAATCCATACTAACTCGATGAAATCCATAAGTGGAGAATGATGAAAATTAGCGAATGGTTTTTCGAGCCACCAGTCATAATTGGTCAAGTTTGACCTATTCAAACAACAACCAGAGGCCTACCAAACCCTTTGCAAACCGATCGGTGATGTGATTTTCACAAGTCAAGGTTCTAGGTAATTTTCTAGTAAAAATAATAGAGGTTTGCGAAGGCGGGTAAGCATTTCATTGTTGCTCGTAGTCCAAAAGACAGAGCCGATATGAAACCCAACTTTTTAACTTTAATAACCTTCTAAAGGTAAAAAATGAGGTAACATGGCTCCTAGAGGAGCGATGAAGAGAACACAAATGGTAAAATGAGGTTAAGATAATGCTTGATGTTAAGAGCACTAATTTTTGATACCTTGGGTCTAATAATGCATAATGTTGTGGTCGCAACCACGAATGACAATCAAATTACAAGTCGGTAATGTAAATCATAAGGAGGAGTTTTGTTGTTTCGCACTAATAGTCTAGTTACAAATTTTCCAGATTGTTTTACGAAGGGGGTTTAAGTTTATGCTTGGCTACCAAGTGTTATTTGGATTACATAAGTGTTAGATTTTTTTGCAAAGCAAGTTTATATAAAATAATCAAATGTGAGATACCCAAGGTTTTAAATTTATTTAGTTGCAAATGTAAAACTAAAGTATGAGAATTATGAAGGACAAGGTGAGATGAACCATGCCTGGGAATGATGAGAAGAGTAGGTATGAGGGGCTCCAGGGATCACAATACCAAAGTTGTACACATCAACTCGAGAGTGGCTATCCGGGATTTTCCGTATTCGGTGAGATGTATCCTTGTGTTCCCACAAGATCTATGATCACGTGTGTGTCATATGAAAAAATCAACCTTGATAGGATGAAATATGCTAAATAGCTTCAATTTTTTATTTAATAGAATATTTGTTAATTTTATATCCCGATGCACTATATGAGGTTCGCATCGTATGCAAATATGTCAATGATCTACCTTCTCCTTAATATCCCTTTATCCCGCAATCTTGGTTCGATGATTACACCTCCATCCCGCCTTTCATGAAACCAATAATCCAAGCTTCCATTTCCAAATTAAGAGTAAATTAGAAACCAATCATTCCCATGTAAACAATACCCTTGTAAGGACATAATATTTTTTTCTTTGGGTTCTTGACAAAGCCTCCACTCCCAATGATGTTTTCTGATCGAAATTGATTTTCACCTTTAAGATATCTGCATCTGTAATTTCCTAGTATCGAAGGAATCAACTTTCCCCTATTAATTATTACAAGAGGTATTTGGATGAATATGGATATGGTATGAAAAAAAGATGTTAAAGGGAGCACAAGCATGTTCGATGGGCATTTATTTGTGATATTTGATGAGGTGATTTCACAAAACAATATTTGACTAGAATGAGGCTAGGACTGAGTTGTGTTGGGAATAAAATTCATCTGACGAGTCCCCTCTATCCCGAGGTTTTCTTATTGTTTACAAAAATTCCTTTCACATCTCTAACGAGAGAAAAGGAAGGAGAATAGATGGCACTACTCAACCATCTTCCGTGATCCTCGATGTGGAAAGAAATAATCCATATGAAAATAGAGGAAACTTAATTCGACTAATGATTATGAAATAATCCATTATATTTTGATTTATTTCCATGCCTTATTCAAGCATTCAAATTTTGGCATCGATGAGAGGGAGCTGGAAAAGGCCGTGGAGGATGAGTTTACACTGTCAATAAAATTTTCTTGAAAGTTTCTCGAATTTTAAATAGACCCCTTACATTTCCCTCACCGAAATCTATCCAATTACTTGATAAATTTACAATGCCAACTTGGGTTCCAATGTGATGAATGCCTTTCGATTTCAATAGAGTGCATGTGTTATTATGCAGGAAAATGACAGTCTATGTTCCGTGTGGTTTCCCATTCCTTGCAACAACTCCTCTAAATTCCACCAAGACACAAACCACCATCCTTTACCAACCTCTTTCAATTATCCCACCGCCTTCCCAAGAATGCATTCATTCCTCCCCTTTTTAAATAATTTAATTTAATTAATATATTTAATTCTTCATTTATTTATATGGGCACCACATCTCCCTCCCCTTACAAGAAAATCGTCCTCAATGAGATGCAATTCAAAGGTTAGAAGAGGGTATTCATAAGCAAGGAGGAATAGTCGGCGAATCATGTCACCGTAAACAATTGATACTTGTTGCAAAAGCGCAGACCACAAGGAAGGAGGCCAGGGTTTAACAAGTTCTTAATGTTCTGTGAAGATTGGTAGTTTTCAGTTTACATTATTACCTAATTACTCTTTTCCCTTAACAATATTTATCAATCTCAATCTCTTAATATTTCATTGTTTTAAAATTTTAGTTTATTTATTTTTCTTTGTGGGTGCCCAAAAGAAACTAACATCACAATACCACATCAGAGCCAAACACAACACTAATGGTTTACAAGACAACATGATATGTACCTTCATGACTATATCACATCACAAGAAATCAACCAAACCATGGAAAGAACATACATAATCCTCACAAAAAGTACTTGTAACATAAACAGACTACAACAACATGGAATTCCCAACAGGTACACATATAGAGGTTTCACACAACTTGGGACAATAATTGTAGTTACATAGTATCAAAAAGGGTCAAATCATACCCTTAATGAGGAGCATCAATCCTTAACATCAAACAACATGAAGACACTCACATGAGTACATAAAAATCAAAGGACCAACACCATACACCTCCCAAAAAATCACAAAACGACTTTATATACCTCCCAAAAGAATCAAAAATAACTCCATCTATCTCCCATAACATCATAAAACATCTCTATATGCCTCCCAAATCAGCACAAATAACTACATATACCTCCCAAAGCATCACAAAATAACTCCATATACCTCCCAAAGCATCACAAAACATCTCCATATACCTCCCAAAGAATCAAAAAACATCTCCATATACCTCCTAAAGCATCACAAAAAACTCCATATACCTCCAAAGCAATAAAATAAAGATAAATTTTCTCTTTTAGCTCCACAAAAGAGGTCGGTCACCCTATGGCCCTGGGCACATAAGGTCTAAACACCTCTAACCCAAGTGACATAATAAATTGTGGTTAAACAACCCGCTAGTTATATGTAACTCCTGATGTGTACCCCCATTCTACGAAGCGGGACCATAGGTTCAACCACTCCATGGTGCATCCCATCATCCTATTCAATACATTAGGACATTAGAACCAACATAACAATCCATTTCAAATGCCAAGTGGTAAAAATCCCAAGCCTTGGGATAGGCTATAAAAATTTTAAATCTGAAAAGAAAATTTATATCTAAGTAAAGAAAATGGCCAAATAGCCATAGTTAGTGTAAAAATATGCATGTTAGCGAAAATACAAAATAAAATGCCCAAAATATAAGAACACATCAATCAAGAAAACTGTTGGTTCTAGCAAGAAAAAAAGAAAATGTTAAATGTACAAATAAAACACGTATAGGGAAATAACACTTCACATAACTATCTGGCCTTATAAGGCCACCAAAGGGGTACTCAACAAGTTGCTGACACTTGGACATCGAGCCTCAACTCATAAAAAAATCAAATAATACAACCTGTCATCATCTCCATCTGAATCATCCCTCCACTTGCTTCCAAAAGGCTCAAAATTGTCATAGCTAAACTTAGGTTCAATCCATATGATAACTTTGTAGGGAGAGAGAAAAGAGTTTCGGTTTCCATCTATTGATCCTAAGGTGTCTCGCATAACACACTATACACAGATCATTGAGAAAGTGCCATACATACCAAAAAAAAAAGTAGGTTTTTACTCTATGTAAAAATCCACTTCCTATCTCGTACTTAGTTAGAGTGACTGGTCAATGATCAAATTTCCTCACCCTAAACATACACCTTTTACCGATTTCCTTAGGGATGGTTAGTGTAGGGTTTACAATATAACACATAACTACATCACTAACACAATGGTGATTCACACACATTAACCATAATATCTTACACATGGTAGACATATAGGGTATACCACAATCATTACTTTCACAGGTTAAGATACATCAAATTACCACATACTACACCCAAAGTGAAATCAATGTACAATATGGTTCATACGCTCACCATATGCCCCTAAATCACGACATGAACCATCATGTATTACATAAATTATATGTAAGAGGAACAAAATATCTAACATTACAACATATAGTCAATTTCAATTACAATATGGTGACACACACGATTCATCTCAACATGGTGACGACATCACGATACAATCCAATTCACTTTACACCAATTTTTTCATGTAATACATCAATAAACCTTTATATCATATAATGCCAAAATTCTCTAACAATCCACAATCCACAATAAAATTCTTTTCACACACAACAAGGTGGTACATCACACGTGAACTCTTCATAGAATCCATGAAAATGAGATCGAATAATATTACCACAAACACATAAGCAAATATGCACTAAGTGACATGCAAAACATGTGCGTTCATAATATCACAATTACAAAACTATTCACATTACAACATATATCACATTACTCTTCCAATTCTCCACTACCACGATGTAAAATCATCACTTCTCCAATATATCCCGAGGTTCGAGAGCATGGACCTCCTCTCGATACCAAATGTAATGCCCACATTTTACACACACAAATACAACAATAAAAATAATGAAATAGTTTTTTTACTTACATTGCTCACTACACAACACCACAAGGGCTCCAAGTAGAGAAACTCAAAATGCATAAGATACTTACATAAACATGAACCCACTCATACAATAGGATAACATAGGGTACCCATCAATGTCATACTCAAATGACATAAACCAGGAAAATGACCTAATTACAGTAAGAAACACTTTGGTATGCTTAACCCACGACATAGTTTTTTTGGTTTACATGTTCATTACATTTAGATTTACATTTCATGACTTTGATAATTTTCAAGAGAATTAAACACATAAGGTTTAAAATTTCCTACTTTACAATCTTTAATTACTTTACTTTGGAAATAGTCTTTAAAGGAGAATGCATGATTGATTCCTTTATCGAATCCCATTAATTATCCATAGATCATTTGTTAATTAAAGTAAATTTTAAGCAACTATGAGTCTCCCAATAACTTGTTCTTATGTTAAAGGTTTGTTTCTCATGCTATGGTTTTTTTAGTTCCAAATTTAGTTTGAGTCAATTTAGCATTTACACATCATAATTTTTATTTTTATTTTATTTTTAGTGGACTCTATATTGGCTCAAATGCCTAGTCCCACCAAGAATAATTTGTATCCATTATTAACAAAATATCAATGCTTAAATCAACCATAAAGACTTCAAGTGAAATTTTGTTCCTAAACCATTATCACATATACTCTTTTTTTTTTCATCTCATTTACATTGTTTCTTAGGTCTCTTATTGGCATCACTTTATAACAAAAGAGTTACGAAAGTACTTGTCTAACATCTTAAAGAAGTACATGATTAGAAGCATTATGACTACACATGAACCACAAGTGATTTGTTTTCAAGTTAAGATCCCATGTTTCATCATTTCACGATTTCACATGTGAAATGTATTTTATTCTTAATGTTATAAATGGAATAACAAGGCATTACGTGGCCAAGTTTTTAGTTTCTGGTTTCTCTTGAGTCAACATCTTTCAAATATATTTTCTTTTCAAGGAGTTAATTACAATTTTCTACCCAAAATTTAACCTCCTAATCAAATGAGGTTTAGTTTGATTCCAATTTGCACTCAAGGATCTACACCCTATTATAGATTAGGTTAATGTGAGAAATTATACTCACCCTATAAACCATCCTGTAAAAGACCAAGGTCTACACAACTAGCCATGAGGAACTAAAGAGATCATTAACAAGAGTTTAAGTCATAGCCCAACTATTTCACACTAGCTCCATTTGTAAATCGTCTGATCATAAAACAAATTCATTCGATGATGAAATTATGTTCTAGATCTAACTTTGTAAGAGTTGGTAGTCCACTAGGATACTAAGGAAGTTTTAGTTCTACTTACTCCATATATG
This sequence comes from Taxus wallichiana var. yunnanensis, assembly GCA_018340775.1. Taxonomy (NCBI): domain Eukaryota; kingdom Viridiplantae; phylum Streptophyta; class Pinopsida; order Cupressales; family Taxaceae; genus Taxus; species Taxus wallichiana. The sequence goes on from CM031236.1 coordinate 574,511,250, forward strand.
GTAAGATTACGCTACATAGTTATTTCTTTGAATAATGAATCTTAAGGTGACTTATAAAGATGTCTTTGACACTCAACATGGTGTTGGACTTGAAGAGAACACAATCTCATTAGTACATGCATGGTTACCAATCCTAGAAGGGAACCACATACTCCAGATAAAATTTTGACCATGTCGTTCCTAATTGATGGGTTCATGACAATGTCGCTAAACATACGGCTATGACGATAACTCAAACTAGGGATCTTATTTACTTAAGCCTTTGTCATCAAGTGTAGAGATTTAATTTCATTATAAGGTTTTGGTTCCTTCTGTGTTAAGAAATATCATGCGAGAAGGGTAGATATGCACAAGTTTTAAACTAAGGTTGACTGTTATAATTATGTTTCTTTTCTATATTTGCTAGTTAAATAACACAACACTATGGAGATTTCATCATAAATTTCACAATGAGAATGCAATATAAGATATTAAATTCGATTTCATTTTACATACATAATGATTTTTTTACCATACGTAAATCTGAATCAAAATCGCACCTATGATTAAATACACATTTCCCAAGGCATTCCTAAAACTAGCATCTCATACATATTACCAAATTACAAGTATAAAATTTTCTTTTACATGGGAATTACACTATACATATATACATTTTCCAATAACATATATTAATTATGATAATAAATAATGAAGTACACCACACGTTTTCTCACTTCCATCCTAACGCAAAACCATGTGAGCATGAAATAAGCGATAAATCGTTGGCATGGAATCCACCTAGATCTAGCATAATTAACATTTTTAGTTTTCATTTACATAATAATAATAATTTGCATTTGAAAGGAGAGGGTTAGAGACATGTATTGATTTCATTTCATTTCACTTTATTTCTTAACCAAGGAGAGAGAAAGAGATAGGGAGAGAGAGAAACACTATTTTACCAAAATATCAATTTCACATAAAGCAAGTCAAGTGATAGAGTTTCACAAGTTATTTACAAGTGTTAGTAAGTTTCCATGACGGTTTGCAAACTTGATTGGAGTCCTACAATTTTTTTTACATTTTCCTACTAGTTGGAAAACACCAAATTTTGTCTCAGAGGCTAAGAAAGTGCTTTCCAAAATTGTCTTCCAATAAGAAAAAAAATCATGACGAAAAATTCCTACATGTCCACCTATATACCAAGAATCAATAGTGATTGACGAATCTAGAAATGTCGAATGGTGAACAATGACTACTAGTTTTTCATAGCCACCAATCGTAATCGATCAAGTTAGACCTAGTCAAACAACAACCGTAGAGGCCTACCTAAACCCTTTTCAAAACTGACCATTGATGTGCTTTTCATAAACCAAAGGTTATATGTAATTGTCTAGTAAAAATACTAGAGGTTTGCGAAGGAGGATAATAATTTCATTGTTTAGGGTCTAAATGGTGAGCCGATACAAAATCTAACTTTTCAATTTCAATAACCTCCTAAACGTGTAAAATGAGGTAACATGGCTCTTAGAGGAGTGACAAAGAGAACACAAATAGTAAAACGAGGTTGAGCTAATGTTTGAAATGACTCTATACCTAACAAGGGACACATTTGATGCTTGAGATCTCATGTACGTGGTTCAGAGTTTTATTTTGCAAGTCTCTAGAAATTGTGTTTTTACAACTTACAAAGTAGATCGAAAGATTTTTTTAGTTGACAAATCATCTAGTTCTTGCTAATACCAATGAAACAAGATTTTTTTTTTTATCCCCTTGGTCTAACAAAATAAGGTTGTGGTCACAACCACAAATGATGATCAAATTACAAGTCGGTAATGTAAATCATAAGGAGGAGTTTTGTTGTTTCACTCTATTAGTCCTAAGCTCTGAAGTTTTCCAGTTGTTATGCAAGGAGGGGTTTAAGTTTTTTGTCATGCTAAATGTTACTTGGATTAAAAAGTGCGATTTTGTTTTATTGTTTTTCGAGAGAAATTTTGAATAAATAAAATAATCGAATGTGAGATACCCAAGGTTTTAAATTTATTTAGTTACAAATGTAAAACTAAAGTATGAGAATTATGAAGGAAAAGATGAGATGAACCATTTTTGGGAACGATGAGAAAAGAAGGTATGAGGGCCTCAAGGATCACAACACCAAAGCTATACACATCACCTCATAGTGGATATGTAATGAAATTACTTGTATAATTGGATTAAGAGCAACAATAAAACACCAAATAACACAATATTTCGAATAATGATCTCAATATGCAATTAGAATAGCTTCGCCACTTCGAGGGGCAACCTCCAAACCATATAATAAGACTCAAATTCTCAAATGATAATGAAATACTACTTATAATCCCCTATATATACTATTCATATGCTATGGCCATCACCAAGGCCGACCTATTTAGCATGAGAAAGTATAAATGATATAATAAAATGATATGGTAAGCCACAAGTTAGCTACTCATATCCTAATACAAGTAATAGGTTAAGGGCATAACATGCCCTTCCCCTTCAAACCAACATTGTCCTCAATGTTGAATAATCCTAGATGTTTCTGCAGAAAATATTCATCCTCCCAAGTGGCATCTTCTATGCTCTGAATCTTCCACTTGATCGATATTCCTTAATGTATCTAGTTCTCACCTCTTAAGTACGTGTTTGCAGAATCTTCTCTAGCTCCAAAATGATTCTTCCTTCCTCATCAAGTCCCAGTAACTCTATCTCAAGCTTCAAATTTATGTCCAATAACCTTCTTTAGGGCATGAAACATGGAATACTTTGGGTGTATGTGTGAAGATGGAGGCAACTCTAGTTTATAAGCAACACTTCTACAAATTTTCTGTAGAACCCGATAAGGGCCATAATATTTAGGAGAAAGTTTTTTTCATTTTTCTGTTGCTTTAGGGACATCTATTTGTAAGGATGGAGACGTAAAACACAATCACCAATTTCAAAATGTCTTTCACTATGGTGTTGATCTGCTTGTTGTTTCATCCTGCTTTGTGCTAATGCTAAATTCTCCTTCAAACTAGCCAAAACCTATTATTGATGTTGAATGTGTTCCTCAACATCTTTGACCTTAGTTTGTACCCTCAAGGAGGAAGTGATAGAAGGTGGATGGTAACCATATAATGCTAAAAATGGGGTCATTTGAGAAGAGGTATGAAAAGATGTGTTATACCACCATTCTGCAAGTGGTAACCATTTAATCCACCTTTCCTACTTATTTGATACAAAACAACGTAAATACCCCTCTAAGCATTTGTTGACCACTTCTATTTTCCCATCAATTTGAGGATGATAAGATGAACTGTGAGCTGGTTGAGTACCCAAACATGAAAATAATTCCGTCAAAAATTACTTGTGAAAATAGGATCACGATCACTTACAATTATCTTTGGGGTTTCTTGTAGCCTTTAAACTGTCTCCAAAAAAATAGCTCCGATCAGTATTAGGCTGCAAATGGATGTGATAGGGCACAAAAATGGGCATATTTTGTGAGCCTATCCACAATCACGAAAATAACATTCTTACCCTCTGAACAAGGCAATCTGGTGATGAAATCCATGGAGACTTCCTCCCATCTCTGGCTAGGAATTGGTAAGGGTTGCAACAGACTTGGTGTCTTAATTATTTCCCCTTTGTTCTGTTGGCACACTAAACACTCTGATACAAATTTTTGTACACCCCCTTGAGTCCTTCCCAAAAGAATTCTCTTTTTATTCTATGTATGTCTTTAAAAACCCGAGTGTCTTCTAACAAGTGAGGCATGTAGCTCTGCAAGAATCTTATGCTTAAACTCGAATCTTTACTCAAGTATAACCTATCCTTGTACCATAGGGAATTACCTTTCCACTCAAATTTGTTAGATGTCATATATCCTTGTTTGATATTATGTATTAGAGATTTTGTATCTTTTCTTGATTCCATTCCAATCTTGCTTCATCCACCCAATCGGCCGTCAACATGGACATTCCACATAGTAAGGCATCTATGGATGTATCCCTTCGGACAACGCATCAACTACTACATATTCTTTACCATTTTTGTATATGATTTCAAAATAATAACCCAACATTTTTGTTATCCACTTTTTTTTGTTCCTCGATGAAAACCTTTGCTCCAAAAAGTATTTGAGACTATCATGATCAGCTTTTACCTTGAAGTGTCTACCCATTAGATAGGGCCTCCATTGCTTGACCGCATTAAGAATAGCTATTATTTCTTTCTCATAGAAAGGTTTGAGTAGATCTTTTCCTTTGAATTGGCGACTCTCAAATGCAATTGGTATTCCTTCCGCATTAGAACTACTCCCAATCCCGATCTCAAGTGTCACATTCAACAATGAAGGTTTTTGAGAAGTTGGGAGTAGCCAAAATTAGGTGCTGCACATGGCTTCCTTCAACTGCTCAAAGGATTTAGTGGCTACGTATGTCCAATGGAAGGCATCCTTCTTTAGCAATGCGGTGAGAGTGGTTACTATTCTACCATATCCTTGCACAAATCTTCTCAGTAGTACTGTTAGTCCTAGGAACCCATGAAGATTTTTGAGATTTTTGGCCTTGGCCATTCCACCATAGCTTTGATCTTCTGAGGATCAACTTTGATGCCTTCATGGGATACAATATGACCCAAGTACTCTACCTCTTGTACACAAAAATAACATTTGGATGGCTTTACATAGAGAGTATGTTTCTCCAAAACTTCCAACACTTATTTACATGTTGTAAGTGTTCTTCCCATGTCTTACTATAAATCAATATGTCATCAAAGAAAACTAATACAAATTTCCTTAAAAACGGCCTAAAAATAGTGTTCATCAAGCTTTGAAAGGTTGAGGGCATTTGTAAGACCAAAAGGAATTACCAAAAACTCATAATGGCCCTCATGAGTCCTAAAAGCCATTTTATGAACATTTTCCTCTTTTATCCTAATTTGATGGTACCCCGAATGAAGATCTAATTTTGTGAAATAAACATCACCATGCAATTCATCAAGTAAATCATCAATTACTGGCATAGGAAACTTATCTTTGATGGTGTACTTGTTGAGTTCTCGTAATTTGGACACATCCTCCATGTTTCATCCTTCTTACGTACTCATGACCACCGGTGAAGAATATGCATTCTGCTATGCTCGATGATACATGCCTTCAACATTTCCTCCATCCATTTTCTCGATCTCACTTTTTTGAGAATATGGGTATCTCAGTATGGTCTCGATGTTAGGTGTTTGGCTCCTGAATCAACTAAATGGCATGATCATGATCCCTAACTCGTGGTAATCCCTTTTTAATTGCATCAAAATAGATGAGTGAGCATCCACAATCTTCTTGAAGATCGGGTGGCATTGAAGACTTTGTATTTTGTACTTCTATGGAAAATAAATTTGCTATAAATCCATCCACTCCTTTTTTGAGAACCTTCGCATCTTATGAGAGATAATAATATGTGGAGACTTAGCTACCATCCATCCCATTCAATTGTAAATTCCTTCCATCTAAATGAAATCACATGAACAATTCTTGGAAATTCATCTCTATAGTACCTAAGGTTGTGAGCCATTGACCCCCAAAACAATATCTGCCCCTCCCATAGAAATAAAAACATAGGTGAGTCTAACATGTAGTTTCCCATGGAAAGCTTGATACTATGGCACTTTCTTGTGCACTTGACTGTCCCACCATCCGCAATCATAACTTGCATTTCTGAGCTGGGTAAATAAAACAATTGAGGCGGGTAGCTAACTTACTATTTATGAAGTTATGAGTACTCCCCAAGTCAATCAACACCGTCACCTTCTATTTTTTGAGATAACCAATAACCTTGAGTGTTTGAGGAGTACTAATACCTAACAATGCATGGCAAGAAATTTTAGGTTGGTGATCCTCTACTTCATCTTCTACTATTTCCTCAGCCTCTCCTATAATTTCATCTTCCTCATCATCCTCATTACCTCCATCAATATAGAACAACTTCTTCTCAGCACATTTATGTCCCGGTCCATATTTGCTATCACAATTAAAACATAATCTTTTTGCTCTCTTTTCTTCCATTTGTTGAGGAGTCAATCTAATTGGCCTAGCAAATGAAGGGGAAGAGATACTATGGTCTCTGGTGTTAATGAAAGGTGGCCTCCTACTACAAAAAAATTTTCCTTTGCACAACGTGCCATGATAATAGAATCAGAAAGCTTGATTGGATTAAACATATGTACCTCATGCTCGATGTGGTCCTTAAGACCCCCAAGAAATAGGTCATTCAGATTCTCTTCTGGAATATTCTCCACCCTTAAGGATAGGTTTTGGAATTGATGCACATAATCTTTAACTGATCCTATTTGCCGTAACTTTTCTAATTGACTAAAGTAGTTCTTTGAAACACTGGAACTATAGTGCAATTGCAACTCCTCAGGTAAAAACTGTCCAAGTGACACCTAGACCATTCTTTTGCCTTTGAGCACATAACCATCGATACCAAACAAATTGGTCGGTTCAAGATATAGGGATGCCAATGTCACCTTTTTCCTGATGGTGTTTGATGTAACTCAAAGAATTTCTCCATTTGATTTATCCAATTTAGGGGATCCTTACCATCAAATTTGCGCATATCCACTTTCGGCATCATGTTCGTGGTTGCGAATAAGTTGGATTCTGATTGGGCTAGAAAAGTGATCCAACATGGTTATTTTGTCCATGATTTTGAATCAAGGTCCTCCTTGGTTGATATGGGGCAGATTTGGGCCATACTAGTTACCCTTTACATGTTGCATGATATCATCCAACCGATGATTGATTTGGGCTATGTCTCCTTTAGAGGCCATCTCAGATTGTACATTTCACAACTCATACTCAAGTTGGCTCACCTTATGATCAACTGAGGTAAACCCTAGTGTTGAGGAATCTATATTTACCCCTTTTGACTCCATCTCTTCAATCACTACCCCATCTTTTCTAGGGGTTTTACCTAGAGTAACCAGATTCTTTTTTGCTCTTGTGGAAGGCCCCGCCATGATGTCAAACCTTAGGGTTTAGGGTTTTGATAAAATTTTGAATGAACAGGAAAAAACATAGAGAATATACTAATACTATTTTTTTGAGATATTTCCGAAAATGTAAATAATTTGAAATTTTCCACAATTTGCACCCTAGGGAGCGATTTTATGAAAAAACCTAATTTTGTAATAACTTTTGTAAAATAAATAAAAAAATTCTGAAATTTTAGGAACGTTACTTGTAATGGTTTACAACTCGTAAAAATATCTCCCACCAACTTCTCTTTGGTTCCCATTATGTGGAAACAAAAATTAGGGTTTTTACCTAATTTTGGCCCGTATCAGCTCGATACCACTTGTAATGAAATTAATTGTATAATTAAGATTAAGAGAAACAATAGAACACAAAATAACACAATATTTCAGAATAATTATCTCAATATGCAATTAGAATAGCTTCGCCACTTCGAGGGGCAACCTCCAAACCATATAATAAGACTCAAATGCTCAAATGATAATGAAATACTACCTATAATCCCCTATATATACTATTCATATGCTATGGCCATCACCAAGGCCGAACCATTAAGCATGAGAAAGTATAAATGATATAATAAAATGATATGGTAAGCCACAATTCGCTACTCATATCCTAATACAAGCAATAGGTGAAGGGCGTAACATGTACACATCACCTGGCATAAGGGATATCCAAATTATCATTCGAGGTTTAGATGTATCCTTGTGTTCCCAAAGTTTAATTGTCACATGTGTTTCATATGGAAAAATAATCTTTGATTGCTAAAATCTACTAAATGGCTTCAAATTTTTTTATTTAAGAGAATATTACTCGATTTGATATCCCGAGCACTATATGAGCTTCAAACCGTATGAAAATATTCCATTCCTCTACCTACTACTTAAGCTCCACTTATCTTGTAATCCTGAGTCCAAGATCACACCTCCATCCAGCCTTTCATGAAACAAATAATCCAAGCTTTCATTTCCTAGTAAGATTAAATTAGAAACCGATTATTCCCATGTAAGAAATACCCTTTGAAGGACACAAATTTTTACATTTTGGGCTCTTAATAAAGCCTCCACTCCCAATGATGTTTTCTGATCAAAATTTATTATCACCAATTAGATCATTGCAACTATAATTTCCTAAAGCATCCGAATGAATAAAATTTCCTTATTCGAATTATAACAAGGTATTCAAATGAATATGCATATGGTATGGACAAAGATGTTAAAGGAACTAGACAAGTAGCTCTTTTGATGGGAATTCATTTGTTATATTTGAAAAGGTGATTTAAAAAATGCTTTGAGTAGAATGAGGTTGGGACCGAGTTGTGCCAGAATAAAATACATGCCCACGAGTCCCCTCTATCCCACATTTGCTTATTGTTTACAAACATTTGTCTTCCTACACATCTCTAATAGAAAAGGAAGGAGGATAGATGGCACCACTCAACCATCTGCCAAATCCTGACAAAGTGGATAGAAATATTCCATATGACAATACATAAAACTTAATTCAAATGATGATTCAAGAGGAATCCCATACCCTTCTCTAAAGAAACCATTTTGACAGAGGCTAGAAAAAATAACATATTTTCATTATGCTTTCGATGGACATCCATTTGATGCATTTCACCTTTTTGTATAATGTTGGGAGGAAGCTAGAAAAGGCCGTGGAGGCTGATTTTACACCTACCAATAAATTTTTTTGAAGTTTTCTAAGCCTTTTAAACATTCCCCTTACATTTCTCTTGTTGAAATCTATCCAATCCTGCTAAATTTATAATCCAACTTGCTTCTAGTGTGATGAATGCCTCTAGATTTCAATAGAGTACATGTTTGATGTAGGGAAAATGATAGGATTATACCGTGTGGTTTCCCATTCCTGCCACGATCCTCCACGTGCCACAAGGAAACAAACCACCATCATTCACCAAACCCTTTCAATTATCCCACTTTCTTTCCCACCAATGTATTCATTCCCCCTTTTAATAATTTAATTTAACTAACATATTTAATTATTCATTTATTTATACCGAACTACATCTCCTTCCCATTATAAGAGCATCATCCTTGATGCAAAGAAATGTAAAGGTTAGAATATGGTACTAATAAGCAAGGAGGAAAATTCATCAATGTCATGTCACCAGGAAAAGATACTTGTTCATTATAAATGACGTGACGATCGCAAGGAAGGAGGCTAGATATGAAAGTTATTAATGTTCAAGAAGATTGGTAGTTTTAAGTTTACATTATTACCTAATTACTCTTTTCCCTTAACAATATTTATCAATCTCAATCTCTTATTTCATTGTTTTTAACTTTTAATTTATTTATTTTTCTATTTGGGTGCCCAACAGAAACTAACATCACAATACCACATCGGGGCAAACACAACACTAATTGTTTACATGACAACATGATATCTACCTTCACGACTATATCACATCACAAGTGAACTCAATCGAGCCATGGAAATACCATACATTCTCTTGACACAAAATTACTTGTTCCAGAAGCATATTACCATAACATGGAATTCCCAAAAGGTACACATATAGAGGTTTCACAACAACATGGTACAAACATGTTACATAGTTTCAAAAAGGGGTCAAAACATACCATCAATGTGGAGCATGAATCCTCAACACCAAAAAACATGACCAAACTCACATGAGTACACATAAATCAAAGAAATAGCACCATACACCTCCCAAATCATCACAAAAACTCTACATGCTCCCAAAATCATCACCAACTCCATTTATCTCCCAAGACATCACAAAACATCTCCATATACCTCCCAAAGCATCACAAAATAACTACGTATACCTCCCAAAGTATCGCAAAAAAATTCCATATACCTCCCAAAGCATCACAAAACATCTCCATATACCTCCCAAAGCATCAAAAACATCTCCATATACCTCCCAAAGCATCACAAACAACTCCATATACCTCCCAAGTAATAAAATAAAGATAAATTTTCCTTTTTAGCTCCCCAAAAGAGGTCGGTCACCTTATGACCCTAGGGAACATAAGGTCCAAACAACTCTAACCCAAGTGACATAATAAATCGTGGTTCAAAAACCCACTAGTTATTTGTAACTCCTTGGGGCATACCCCATACAATGAAATAGTCCATAGGTTCAACAACTCCATGGTGCATTCCATGACCCTATTCCACTCATGCCACATTAGAACCAACATAACAATCTGCATTTCAATGCCAAGTGGAAAAATCCTAAGCCTCGGGATAGGCTATAAAACTTTTAAATTTAAAAGAAAATTTAAATATAAGCAAAATAAATGGCCAAATAGCCATAGTTAGTGCAAAAATCCACATATTAGTGAAACAACCAAATAAAATGCCCCAAATATAAGAACATGTCACATCAATAAAAACTGTTGGTTCTAGCAAGAAAAAGAAAATGTTCAATTTACGAAAAACACTTATAGAGAATAACACATCACAATAACTATGTGGCCTTATACGACCACCAAAAGGGTAATCAATGAGTTGTTGGCACTCATACATCGAGCCTCAACTCGTAAAAAAACATATCAAATAATACAACTATCATCAATTCTGTATCTGAATCATCCCTCCACTTCTTCCACAAGGCTCAACATAGTCATAACTACACTTAGGTTGAATCCATACGATAACCATATATGCGAAGAGAAAAAGAGTTTCAATTTCCATCTACCGAGCGTAAGGAGTCCGCGATAAAAATATACATGAAACCCATTGAATAAGTACCATACTCGGATTAACGATACACATATCCTCATTGCACTTCCTATCTCGTAAGACTCCACTTCCTATCTCGTGCTCGGATCGAGTGACTCATCAACGATACAAATTTCCTCACTCCAAACATACACCTTTTTACTTGAACTCCCTTAGGGGCGGTTAGTGTAGGGTTCACAACATAACACATAATTATATCACTAACACAATGGTGATTCACACATTAACCATAGTGTCTTACGCATGGTATATATAAAGGGTATAACACATTCATTAATTTCATGGGTTACGATACATCACATTACCACATACTTCACCCAAAGTGCAATCACTATATAATAGGGATCATACACTCACCATATGCCCCTAAATCATGACATGAACCATCACATATTACATGAATTATATGTAAGAGGAACACAATGTCTAACATTACAACACATAGTCAATTGTGAGTTATAACATGGTGACACACACGATTTATCACAACATGGTGATGACATCACGATACATTCCAATTCAGTTTACACCATTTTTTTCATGCAATACATCAATACACCTTCATATCACATGATGCCAAAATGCTTGAAAAATCCTCGATCCAAAATAACATTATTTTAACACACAAGGCAGTACATCACACATGAACTCTTCATAGAATCCATGAAACAGAGAGAGAGAATATCTCACCACAAGCACATCAACATGATAAAAAATACGCACTAAGTGACATGCACAACATGTGCATTCATAATATCAAAATTACAACACTATTCACATTACAACATACATCACATTACTCTTCTAATTCTCCACCACCACCACCATGCAAAATCATCACTACTCCAATTTGTCCCAGAGGTTTGAGAGCATGAACCTTTCTTTATGATACCAAATGTGATGCCCACATTTTACACACACAATACAATAGTAAAAATATCGTATATATATATATATATATATATATATTTGACTTACATTTCTCACTACACAACACCACAACAGCTAAAGTAGAGAAAATAAAAATGCATAAGACACTTACATAAACATGAAACCAATCATACGATAGGATAACATAGGGTACCCATCAATGTCATACTCAAACAACATAAACCATGACAATGACCCAATTACAGTAAGAAACACCAGGTAGGCATACTCCACGACATGGCCTTTTATGGTTTACATCTTCATTACATTTAGGTTTCCATTGTATGACCTTATATTTTTCAAGAGAATTAAACACATAAGGTTTAAAATTTCCTACTTTACAATATTCAATTACTTTACTTTGCAGGGCAATATTCTTTAAAGGAGAATGCACAATTGATTCCTTTATCGAATCCCATTAATTATCCATAGATCATTTTTTAATTAAAGTCAATTTTAAGCAACTATGAGTCTCCCAATAACTCGTTCTTATGTTAAAGGTTTGTTTCTCATGCTATGGTTGTTTTAGTTTGAGTCAATTTAGCATTTACACGTCATAATTTTTATTTTATTTTTTATTTTTAGTGGACTCTATATTGGCTCAAATGCCTAGTCCCACCAAGAACAATTTGTATCCATTATTAACAAAATGTCAATGCTTAAATAAACCATAAGGACTTCAAGTGAAATTTTGTTCCTAAACCATTATCACATACACTATTGTTTTCATCTTGTTTACATTATTTCTTAGGTATGTTATTGGCATCACTTTATAACAAAAAGAGTTACGAAAGTCCTTGTCTAACATCTTGAAGATCTACATGATTGTAAGCATTATTACTACACACGAACCACAAGTGATTTATTTTTAAGGTAAGATCCAATGTTTCCACATTTCACGATTTCACATGTGAAATATATTTTATTATTAATGTCATAAAAGGGAATAACAAGGGATTAGGGGACGAAGTTTTTAGTTTCATGGTTTCCCTTAAGTCATCATCTTTCAAATCAATTTCATTTTGGAAGAAGTTACTTACAATTTTCTACCCACAAGTTAACCTCCTAATCAACTGAGGTTTAGTTTGATTCCAATTTACACTCAGGATCTACGCCTATTATAGATCATACTAAGGTGAGAAAAAATATTCACCCTATAAACCATTTGTAAAATTCCACGGCGTTATATCGTCACTAGCCAAGATAACATATTTAGTCATGAGGAATTAACGAGATCATTAAGAAGAGTTTAAGTCATATCACAACTATTTCACTAGCTACATTTTTATCATCTCGATCTATAAGGAATTCATTCGATGATGAATTTAAGTTCTAGATATTACTTCGTAAGACTTGGTATTCCATTAGGATACTTAGGAAGTGTTAGTTATACTTCATATATGGTAAGGTTACACTGCATAGTTGTTGCTTTGAACAATGACTCTTAAGGTGACTTCTAAAGCTCTTCGACACTCAATACAAAGGTCGAACCTCGAAGAGAATAAAATATCCTTACCACATGCATGGTTACCAATCCTAGAAGGGAAACACATACTCCAAATAAAAGTTTGACCATGTCATTCCTAATTGATGACGGTTCATGACAATGTCACTAAACATACGACTATGGTGATAACTCAAACTAGGGATCTTATTTACTTAAGCCAGAAGGTGTCATCGAGTGTAGAGATTTAAGTTCATTATAAGGTTTTGGTTCCTTCTATGTTAAGAAATATCATGTGAGAATGGTAGATATGCACAAGTTTTAAACTAAGGTTGAATGTTATAATTAGGTTTCTTTTCTATATTTCTAGTTAAATAACACAACACTCGGAGATTTCATCATAAATTTCACAATGAGAATGCACTATAAAATATTAAATTCGATTTCATTTAACATACATAACAATTTTTTTACCAAACGTAAATCTGAATCAAAATGGCACCTATGATTAAATGCACATTTCCCAAGGCATTCCTAAAACTAGCATCTCATACATATTACCAAATTTCAAGTATAAAATTTTATTTTACATGGAAATTACATTATACATATATACATTTTCCAATAAGATATATAAATTGCGATAATAAATAATGAATTACACAACACATTTTTTCCATCTCACTTCCATCCCGAAAAATCATGTGAGCATGAAATCAATGATAAATCGTCGTTGGCATGGTATCTTCCTAGATCTAATATAGTTAAAAATTTTAGTTTTCATTTACATAATAATACTGATTTGCATTCGAAAAGAGAGGGTTAGAGACATGTATTGATATCATTTTATTTCTTGATCAAGGAGAGAGAAAGAGATAGGAAAGAGAGAGAAACACTGTTTTGCCAAAAGTTAAATTTTACACAAGTCACATGATAGAGTTTCAACCAGTTATTTATGAGTGTTAGTAAGTTTTCACGATGGTTTGAAAACATGAATGGGGTCCGACAACTATGTTTTACATTTTCCCGCTAGTTGTAAAACACCAAATTTTACCTTGGAGGCTAAGAAAGTGCGTTCCAAAACTCGTCTTCGATAAAAAAATTCATGATAGAGAATTCCTACGTGTCCACACATATACCAAGAATCCATAGTGAATGGTGGAATTCGGAATCGATAAATGGTGAGGAATTGGCAAATGGTTTTTCGTAACCACCTCATGTCCAAATAAGTTTGAACTAGTCAAACAATGACTAGAGGCCTACCAAAACCCTTTTCCAAACTGACCAGTTATGTGATTTTCACAAATGGAAGGTTATAGGTATTTTTCTAGTAAAAATACTAGAGGTTTGGAAAGGTAAATAAAAATTTCATTGTTCAAGGTAAAAACAACGAGCCGATACAAAAACCAAAATTTCAATGTTAATAACCTCCCAAAGGTGCAAAATGAGGTAACAAGGCTCCTATGGGAGTGATGAAGAGAACAAAAATGGTAAAACAAGATTGAGTTAATACTTGACGTGACTCTCTACATATTAGGGACACATTCAATGCCCGACATCTCATGTACGAGGTTTAGAGTGTTGTTTTGCAAGTCTCTGAAATTACATTTTTCTAACTTACAAGGTAGATAGAAAGGTTGTTTTAGTTGACGAATCATCTAGTTATCGGCAATACTAACAATCGTAGCACCAAATTTTGATAATGAAAGCAAAAGATTGTGGTCGCAACCACGAATGATGAGAAAATTACAAGTCGGTAATGTAAATCATAAGGAGGAGTTTTGTTGTTTTGTGCTAATAGTATGGTTACAAAGTTTTCCAGATTGTGTCCAAAGGAGGGGTTTAAGTTTATGCTTGATACCAAGTGTTATTTGGATTGCATAAGTGCGCAAGACTTTGTTTTATTGTATTGTAAAGAAAGTTTATATAAAATAATCAATTGTGAGATACCAAGGTTTTAAATTCATTTATTTGCATGTAATGAAATTACTTGTATAATTCAGACTATGGGAAACAATAGAACACCAAATAACACAATATTTCAGAATAATGATCTCAATATGAAATTATAATAGCTTCCCCACTTCGAGGGGGAAACCTCTAAACCATATAATAAGACTCAAATGCTCAAATGATAATAAAATACTACCTATAATCCCCTATATATACTATTCCTATGCTATGGCCATCACCAAGGCTGACCTATTAAGCATGAGAAAGTATAAATGATATAATAAAATGATATGGTAAGCCACAAGTCGCTACTCATATCTTAATACAAGCAATAGGTTAAGGGCGTAACATGCCCTTCCCCTTAAAACCAACGTTGTCCTCAACGTTGAATTATCCTGGATGTTCTTTGTAGAAAACCTTCATCCTCCTAGGTTGCGTCTTCTATGCCTCGATTCTTCCACTTGATCGATATTCCTTAATGTCTCTGGTTTCTTAGCCTCTTAAGACGCGTGTTTGCAGAATCTTCTCTGGCTCCAACATGATTCTTCGCTTCCTCATCAAGTTCTGTAACTCTCTGTTTGGGCTTCAAATTTCTGTCCAACAACCTTCTTCAAGCATGAAACATGGAATACTGGTGTATGTGTGAAGATGGAGGCAACTCTAGTTTATAAGCAAACGCCCAATTTTCTGTAGAACCCGATAAGGGCCATAATATTTAGGAGTTAGTTTGTTTTCCTTTTTTCCGTAGCTTTAGGGACATCTGTTTGTAAGGCTAGAGATGTATAAAAACCCAATCACCAATTTCAAAATGTCTTTCACTACGGTGTTGATCTCGCTTGTTTCATCCTATTTTGTACTAATGCTAAATTCTCCTTCAAACTAGCCAAAACTTGTTGTTGATGTTGAATGTGTTCCTCAACATCTCTCGACCTTAGTTGCACCCTCAAGGAGGAAGTGATAGAAGGTAGATGGTAATCATATAATGCTAAAAATGGGGTCATTTGAGAAGAGGTATGAAAAGATGTGTTATACCACCATTCTCAAGTGGTAGCCATTTAATCCACCTTTCTTTGCTTATCGCCTACAAAACAATGCGTAGATAACCCTCTAAGCATTTGTTGACCACTTCCGTTTTCCCATCAGTTTGAGGATGATAAGATGAAATGTGAGCTAGCTGAGTACCCAAACATGAAAATAATTCCGTCCAAAAATTACTTGTGAAAATAGGATCACGATCACTTACAATTATCTTTGGGGTTCCATGTAGCCTTTGAACTGTCTCCAAAAAAATAGCTGCGATTGTACTGGCTGCAAATGGATGTGATAGGGAAAAAAATGGGCATATTTTGTGAGCCTATCCACAATCACGAAAATAACATTATTACCCTCTGAACAAGGCAATTTGGTGATGAAATCCATGGAGACCTCCTCCCATCTCTGGCTAGGAATTGGTAAGGGTTGCAACATACCTGGTGTCTTAATTATTTCCCCTTTTTTCTATTGGCACACTAAAAACTCTGATACAAACTTTTGTACATCCCCCTTGAGTCCTTCCCAAAATAATTCTCTTTTTATTCTATGATATGTCTTCAAAACCCAGTGTCCTCCAATAGGTGAGGCATGTAGCTCGCAAGAATCTTATGCTTCAACTTAAAAATTTACTCAAGTATAACCTATCCTTGTACCATAGAGCATTACCTTTCCAATCAAATTTGTTAGATATCATAGATCCTTGCTTGATATTTTGTATTAGAGATTGTGTATCATTTCTTGATTCCATTCAATCTTGCTTCATCCACCCAATCAGCCATCAACATGGACATTCCACATAGTAAGGCATCTATGGATGTATCCCTTTTGGACAACGCATCAGCTACTACATTTTCTTTACCCTTTTTGTATATGATTTCAAAATCATAACCCAACATTTTTGTTACCCACTTTTTTGTTCCTCAGATGATAACCTTTGCTCCAAAAATTATTTGAGACTATCATGATCAATTTTTACCTTGAAGTGTCTACCCATGAGATAGGGCCTCCATTGCTTGACCGCATGAAGAATAGCCATCATTTATTTCTCATAGACAGGTTTGAGTATATATTTTCCTTTGAATTGGTGACTCTCAAATGCAATTGGTCTTCCTTCCTACATTAGAACTCTCCCTGATCCTGATCCTGAAGCATCACATTCAACAATGAAGGTTTTTGAGAAGTTGGGAGTAGCCAAAATTGGGGTGTTGCACATGGCTTCCTTCAAGTTGCTCAAAGGATTTAGTGGCTACGTCATCCAATGGAAGGCATCCTTCTTTAGCAATGCAGTGAGTGGGGTTTCTATTCTACCATATCCCCACAAAATCTTCTCACGTAGTTCCCTGTTAGTCCTAGGAACCCACGAAATTTTTTTGAGCTTTTTGGCCTTGGCCATTCCACCATAGCTTTTATCTTCTCGAGGATCATCTTTGATGCCTTTATGGGATACAATATGACCCAAGTACTTTACCTCTTGTACACCAAAAGAACATTTCGATGGCTTTGCATAGAGAGGATGTTTCTCCTAAACTTCCAACACTTTATCTACATGTTGTAAGTGTTCTTCCCATGTCTTACTATAAATCAATATGTCATCAAAGAAAACTAATACAATTTTCCTTAAAATGGCCTAAAAGCAGTGTTCATCAAGCTTTAAAGGTTAAGGGCGCATTTGTAAGACCAAAAGGCATTACCAAAAACTCATAATGGTCCTCATGAGTCTTGAAAGACGTTTTATGAACATCTTCCTCTTTTATCCTAATTTGATGGTACCCCAATGAAGATCTAATTTTTGAAAAAATACACCATGTAATTCATCAAGTAAATCATCAATTACCTGGAATAGGAAACTTATCTTTGATGGTGTACTTGTTGAGTTCTCGGTAATCTGGACACATCCTCCATGTTTCATCCTTCTTACGTACCATGATCACCGGTGAAGAATATGCATTCTGCGGCTATGCCCGATACACATGCCTTCAACATTTCCTCCACCATTTTCTCGATCTCACTTTTTTGAGAATATGGGTATTTGTATGGTCTCGATGTTAGGTGTTTGGATCCCTAGAATCAATCGAATGACATGATCATGATCCCTAATTGGTGGTAGTCCCTTTGGAATTGCATCAAAAATAGATGAGTGAGAATCAACAATCTTCTCAAGATCGGGTGGCATTGAAGACTCGTATTTTGTACTTCTATGGAAAATAAATTTTCTATAAATCCATCTACTCTTTTTTGAGAACCTTCTCATCGATGAGAGCTAATAATCATGGAGACTTAGCTACTATCCCATTCAATTGTATTTTCCTTCCATCCGAATGAAATCATATGAACAATTCTTGGAAATTCATCACTATAAGTACGTAAGCTTGTGAGCCATTGGACACCCAAAACAATATCTTCCCCCCATAGAAATAACAAACATAGGTGAGTCTAACATGTAGTCTCCCATGGAAATCTTGATACTATGACACTTTCCTGTGCATGCACTTGACTATCTCATCATCCGCAATCATAACTTGCATTTCGAGTGGGTAAATAAAACAATTGAGGTGGGCATCTAAATTACTATTTATGAAGTTATGAGTACTCCCTGAGTCAATCAACACTGTCACCTTCTATTTTTTGAGATAGCCAATAACCTTGAGTGTTTGAGGAGTACTAATACCTGACAATGCATGGTAAAGAAATTGTAGGTTGGTGATCCTCTACTTCATCTTCTATTGGTTCCTCAGCCTCTCCTATAATTTCAGCTTCCTCATCATCCTCATTACCTCCATCAATATAGAACAAATTCTTCTCAACACATTTATGTCCCGGTCCATATTTGCTATCACAGTTAAAACATAATCCTTTTGCTCTCTTTTCTTCCATTTGTTGAGGAGTCAGTCTAATTGGCCTAGCAAATGAAGGGGAAGAGATACTACGATCTCTAGTGTTAATGAAAGGTGGCCTCCTACTATAAAGAAAATTTTCCTCTGCTCGACATGCCATGATAATAGAATCAAAAATCTTGATTGGATTAAACATACGTACCTCATGCTCGATGTGGTCCTTAAGACCCCCAAGAAACAGGTCATTCAGATTCTCTTCTGGAATATTCTCCACCCTTAAGGATAGGTTTTGGAATTGATGCACATAATCTTTGACTAATCCTGTTTGCCATAACTTTGATAATTAACTAAAGTAGTTCTCTGAAACACTAGAACTATAGTGCAATTGTAACTCCTCGGTAAAAACTATCCAAGTGGCAACAAGACCATTCTTTTGCCTCTGAGCACATAGCCATCGATACCAAACAAATTGGTTAGGTTCAAGATACAGGGATGCCAATGTCACCTTTTTTCCTAATGGTGTTTGATGTAAATCAAATAAGTTATCCATTTGATTTATCCAATTCAGGGGGATCCTTACCATCCAATTTGCGCATATCCATTTTCGGCATCATGTTCCGTGGTTGCGAATAAGTTGGATTTTGATTGGGTTGGAAAAGTGATTCAACATGGTTATTTTGTCCATGATTTTGAACCGAAGATCCTCCTTGGTTAATATGGGCTGGATTTGGGCCATATGTTTACCCTTTACATGTTGCGTGATATCATCCAACCGATGATTGATTTGGGATATGTCTCCTTTAGAGGCCATCTCAGATTGTACATTTTGTAACTCATACTCAAGTTGGCTCACCTTATGATCAACTAAGGTAAACCCTAGTGCTGAGGAATCTATATTTACCCCTTTTGACTCCATCTCTTCAATCACTACCCCATCTTTATCTGGGGTTTTACCCAGAGTAACCGGATTCTTTTTTGCTCTTGTGGAAGGCCCCGCCATGATGTCAAACCTTAGGGTTTAGGGTTTCGATACAATTTCGATAGAACAGAAAAAACATAGAGAAGATACTAATACTATTTTTTTGAGATATTTCTGAAAATGTAAAGAACTTGAAAATATTCCACAATTTGCACCCTAGGGAGTGATTTTATGAAAAACCTTAAATTTGTAATAAAATTTTCAAAATAAATAAAAAAGTCTAAAATTTTCAAGGAACCTTACTTGAAATGTTTTGCAACTTTGGTAAAAATATCTCCCACCAATTCGCTCTGGTTCGAAATATATGGTGGAAACAAAAAATAGGGTTTTTGCCCTAATTTTGGCCCAAATCGCAGCTCTGATACCACTTGTAATGAAATTACTTGTATAATTCAAATTATGAGCAACAATAGAACACTAAATAACACAATATTTCAAAATAATGATCTCAATATGAAATTATAATAGCTTCGCCACTTCGAGGGGTAACCTCCAAACCATATAATAAGACTCAAATGCTCAAATGATAATGAAATACTACCTATAATCCCCTATATATACTATTCCTATGCTATGGCCATCACCAAGGCCGACCTATTAAGCATGAGAAAGTATAAATGATATAATAAAATGATATGGTAAGCCACAAGTCGGCTACTCATATCTTAATACAAGCAATAGGTTAAGGGCGTAGCATTGAAATATAAAACTTAAGAACGATAATTATGAAGGACAAGGTGAGATGAACCATGCCTAGGAATGATGAGAAAAGAAGGTATGAGGGGCTCTAGGATCACAACACCAAATGGAGTACACACTCACCTCTTAGAGTGGCTATTCAGATTGTTCTTGATTCAAAGTTAGATGTGTCCTTGTGTTCCCACAAGTTCTGTGGGTCACATGTTTTTCATATGGAAAATAAGTCTTGATAGGCCAAAATCTAGTAAATGGCTTCAAATTTTTAATTTAAGATAATATTTCTTGATTTGATATATCAATGCACTATATGAGGTACGCATGCCATATGCAAATATGTGAATCATCTACCTACTCCTTAAGCTCCCTTTATCCCGTAATCATGACCAATATCACACCTTGATCCGGCATTTCATGAAACCAATAATCCAAGATTCCATTTCCCAAGTAAGAGTAAATTAACAATGAATCATTCCCATGTAAACAATACCCTTGCAAGGAAACAAGATTTTTGTGCTGTGCTCTTGAAAAATCATCCACTCCCAATGATGTTTTCCCCGATCAAAATTTATCGTCACCTTTGAGATATCTGCAACTATAATTTCCTAAGTATGTAAATGAATCAAATTTCCCCTAGTAATTATTACAGGAGGTATTAGGATGAATATGCATATGGTATGCATAAAGATGTTACATGGAGCACAAAAAGAACTTCCATGTGCATTCATTTATGAGATTTGATGACGTGATTTCACAAAACACTTGTTTGACTTGAATGACGCTTGGGATTGAGGTGTGTCGGGAAGAAAATGCATCCCCACGAGTCCCCTCTATCCCAGTGTCATTTATTATTTTCAAAAATTTGTCTTCTTACCAGGGTTCATTTTAAGAGACCTATTGGAAATCGGAGGTGGAAAATACTTGTAAATATCCCTCATCGCAACCGCCATGGGAAGGCAAATTGTTTGAGGGTTGTATGAAAATATTTCGCCTAATTTTCAAGTGGTGTGACAGAGGTTGTAGATGCACGATGGGAGATTTGTTGTCACGTGTCAAAAATGCATTGACGCATGTCAACAGACCTCATTGACGTGCGTATGAACAACCTTGTCTGACACGCGTTTAAGAGGTTTGTTGATGCTCATCAATGAGGGTCTTGAACCCTCATTGACACG
This sequence comes from Taxus wallichiana var. yunnanensis, assembly GCA_018340775.1. NCBI lineage: Eukaryota > Viridiplantae > Streptophyta > Pinopsida > Cupressales > Taxaceae > Taxus > Taxus wallichiana. The sequence goes on from CM031236.1 coordinate 574,533,058, forward strand.
TCAACAAACCTCTTTGATGCGTGTCAACAAAGGTTGTTAATGACTGTCAATGAGGTCGATGATAGATGACGCATCGTCAATGCATTTTTTCTTTGAAGCTACGACAAAAAATCTCCCGTCATCGCTTTGAAACCTCCATCCTCGCCATGCGCATCGAAAAATATCCATGTCACACGTCAACAAACTCTTTGTCATGTGTCTACTATGCGTCAATATTTGTAGTACCTCCTTGTCGCATGTCGAAGAAATAACCCCATTATCACGCCATTTACAAACCCTCCTTGTCGCGTGTCAATAATTTGCCCCTTATCGCGCGTGTAATATGGGATATATCATATTGTTGACAAAATGTGAAGTAGAAGTGTTCTACTTAAGAGAATAATCTAGGATTATATAGGGATATTTTTCAAGGGTAGGTGAAGCCGCCCAAAAAAATTAAAGTGTAATTTTTAGGTGAATAGGAATCACCGACCCACGCCCAAAAATCACCTTTTTAAAATTTTCAAAAATGAAATATTCACCATATAACTAATATTCGCCACTAAAATTTTCCCTGCTTCTACGTCATATCTCTAAGAGAGAAAAGGAAGGAGAATAGATGACACCACTCAACCATCTGCTAGATCCCTGGAAGTGGACAAAAATACTCCATATGATAATACAAAAACTTTATTTGACCGATGATTCAAGAGGAATCCTATACCCTTCTCTAAGCTCCAATCCCTTTTGATAGAGGAGTTTGTGTAGGTGGATGGTAGAAAAAAATAGATTTCCATTAGCCTTTGATGGACGTCCATGCCTTATTCCAATGTTCACCTTTTCGCACAGGATGGGAGGGAGTTGGCGAAGGCCGTGGAGGCTTACTTTATACCTTCCACTAGAATTTTCTTGAAATTTTCTAAGCCTTTTCAATAGACCGACGCTTCCCTCTTTGCGATCTATCCAATTATTGCTACATTTACAATGGCAACTATGGTTCTAGCGTGATGAATGCCTCTAGATTTCAATAGAGTGCATGTACTATTATGCAGGGAAAATGACAGTTGTAGGTGTCGTGTGGTTGCCCATTTCTTTCCAAACCTCCCTCCACACGCCACCAAGACACATATCACACATGCTGCTCACCAACCCCTTTCAATTCTCCCACCGCCTTCCCCACCAACACATTCATTCCCCCGCTTTTTTAATAATTTAATTTAATTAATATATTTAATTATTCATTTATTTATACGGCACCACACTCTCATTAGCTGCATGGTCTTTATGCTCCTGCCACTGTGTAAAAATGTAAAAATGAAAGGAAATTAGGGTATAAAGTGCATAAAAGAATCCTGTAAGGATTTCTAGGTTTGTTGGATCAAACCTAGATCTAAGGGCCTTAATAGATCTAATCCAATGGTTGAGGATTGTCCCTACAATTTTAAGTGGTTGACATTTTTATCGAAATGAATTTTAATAAAAGTAATGGTATTGGTTGAATGGGGCCACTTAGTGGTTAGGTCAAGTTGTGACCTTTTGTTATAGAGTAATAAATAAATAAATGGCATTGGGTTGTAAGGATTAATTAAACAATTTTGTGCATTGTATTTTGATAATGAACTAAAGGGATTAAAGTAATTAAAATTAAAATGCATAGTTAAATAATTAAATGATAGGTATTGATGTTAAGTTATTAAAGGAGATAGATTTAAACCACCTTAGGAATTAGCCTATAATAAACTAACGTGGATTTTAAATGAGGTGAAATAATGAGATTAAATGAGTCAATATATTTAAATTAAAAAAGGAATTATTGAAACCTTAGAAAAGGATTTAAATTCGTATTAAATTTTAAAAGATAAATTTAAATTGATTTAGGATTGATGTATTAAAAACTATATAGATGGTGGTAATTGATGGATTTAATTTAGTTTAAATGTATTTAACAAAAAAAAATCCGTAATTTTTGAAATTAATTAATGGAGTTGGCGTGGTTTTAGTGCGTCAAATTTGTTGGAGTTACACTGAAGCTTCCTCTTTTTCTTCCATGAATTCCCGATACTTGTGATGAAAAATCTTGATCTACTACAACATGTGATCTATTCAACCTCTGTTCATGATTTATTAGTGATGCATGTAACTCATCAATTGAAAATTTACTTAGATCCTTAGTTTCTTCAATTTAACAAATACCAAAGGATAATATTTTGTAGGTAAAATTCTAATCAATTTTTCAATAATTGTTCTGTCTTCAATAGTTTCAAAATTAGATCTAATTTGATTGCACTAAAACAATCTGCTAAAAGTAAATAATGATTCTATGGAATCGAATCTTTCATTGACATATTTTTAAAATCTCTTCAAAGTAATTGTAGCTTAACAATTTTTACTTTCTCTATACCTTGATACGCAACTTGAAGAGTTTCCCATGCTATTTGTGCTTTATAGGTTGATGTCACTCTAGGTAAGATATTTCTTTCATGCATGAATTGATGAATAGAGGAAAGAGATTTTAAGTATTTATTTAATAATTCCTTGAAAGTGTCTTTCTCTTCTTGTGAGAGTGTGTTATATGCTCTACCGCATTTGTGGGCTCTATGTACCCATTCTCTACGATTTCCCACACATCCCGGGATCTAAGAATAGTGCCTTCATGGTTAATGACCAATACTCATAATTCTTTCTAGTAAATTGTAGCGTATGCATCCTAGATATAGAAGTCATAACTCAGTAAATTAAAAATTTGCTGAAAAACAATTCTCTAATAATGATATGTAGAAATTAGGAAAATATATTATTTAGCAAAAGAAATAAAATAAAGAATATTACAAATAAATAGAGTATTTCAAACTCAAATCAGCGATGTTGTGCATATATATCTTTTCTCATGTTAGCACTTCAACTCAATACAATCTTGTGTGTGTAAAAATATTCACAATTGCCTCTAATATAGAGATAACTTTCATTTAATTATAAAACACTTAGAACTCTTAAAAATAACACATGCTTTTGTACATGAATACAAAACTTTTTGATTTATTTGATTTTCCTAGGACAAAATTAAACACTTCTCTAACATCTTTAAAAACAAGTTTGCATACATTTTCACAAATCCTTTAGCATATGAGACTTTTGAATACTTTAGAGAAATTTTGACAAAGAAAACAACAATGGAAAGTGTAAGAATATAAAACGTGTATTTAAAACATTTTGTAAATTACAATCTTTAACACAAAAAAATATTACGATTGCACTTTGACTTGTCTTCCATTGTAATCTTATAAATTCACAGTTAATTACATTCCCGAATTCATATTACCATTATATTTTCAATAAAAATCTAAATTTTCTTTCTAAATATAAGACCCGTAGATGGGTCCTCGTACACAACCAACCTTTGAACTACCTTCAAATACGGTGGTAACAAATAAATGTCGAGTCTACTCGAGTGTAATGCCCCATTAATCATTGGTCTTTTTCTTCTTCGATGACCATGTTGCTAAGCGTTGAATGCCGTTGCATTTCCATTGAACATTAGTGGCTTCACCTTTGTCGTAGAGGATAATTGGTTGTTCTCCTCTTTATCGTACATGTTTGTGTGGGTGTCGATGTTTCTATTGCTGGCCTCGCATCGTCCATTACGTTTTCCCCTATTAAAGGAAAATTGTGTTCTCGAATTGTCGAGCTTGTATATTGGTCCTTGTTAATATGATTAATAATAATTATTAAGTTGTAATAATAATAGTAATAAAATAATAATAATATTATTATTTTAATTATCGATTGACGATAACTTCATTATTTGATTGTCGATTGTTATCAAATTTATTGTTAATTATCGATAAGTGATTTTATTGTTTGGTTGGTCGCTTTGCACAGAGCCTCACTCGCAAAAAGAAGCGGGTCTCTGTTGTGACACCGTGGTTGGTCATTATCCTATGTTCGCTTTCAAACTCCTACCAATAGTTTCCTCCTTGGTCGACTAGGCTTTCTTGCGTACTTGTTTTAATTGTCCATTTAAAGGTGAATTGATATTTCCACCATATTGGGCTGACTGCCTCCTCTCGTACCTTGTCCTATAATTTATTTTTTATTTTTTTCATGATAAATGTTTAGATGCATTCACCCAATTTGGACACTTTTGTTAGCTCCCACCATTTAACCCATCTGCAAGCCACATGCACCACTTTCCTTTTTTTATTTTAATGACCTATTGGCCTTCTTGCAAATGCGTGTTACTTTGAATTTGGCCATCGCACTTCCTTTCTTTATTGTTTCAAAAATTGTACTCGAGATCATTATGTGGTTCTACAATGACGACTTTGATTTGGCCACTTGTTGGGTTTTAATTTTTTTCTATCTACTTATTCTTCTTGGTCATTTCTCTCTTTCTTGCCTTCTTCCTCCTTGGCATTCTGTGCTGGAACTTGGGTCACCTTGTTTTTCATTCCTTGTTGTTTGTATCCCACAACCATGGAGTCTGCTTTTGAGACCACATCTCCTTGAAGATTTATGTAGTAGTTCTCTAACCTTGAGTATATTTCTCCACATTTTCTTCCACAACTCCTATGTTGACCTACGCTTTCACCCGATAAAGGTGTGTGTCTCTTTACTTGATGGATGTGATGCCTTTATCTTGTAATTGGCGTGCGTGGGCTACCCTGGAGAGAAGCATTTGTTGATTTTGAGAAGTGAGGGACCAAATAAAGTGTGGGCCGTGCGGCAGATCATAGGAGAAGGGTATCTTCCAGGTGCGTTCGTGAGAAATAACTTTTAAATGCGGGCATGTTAAGTCTATCCCCAAAGTATTTTGCTATCCTTTTTCAATTTCATGAAACAAATGTTCTCTTTTGCTTGAAACAAATTTTTGAAATGGGATATTGTGGTTGAATTTTGACTTCCTTGGGTGCCCGGGCTGTCCCTTGTTCCTTCTCTGAATTGTTGTTTATTTTATGAGTGGCTTGCAAAGGGAAAATTGTTTTTGTTTTTACTTTGTTATATTTAGATGGTTGGGAGCAATGTTTTCCTGGCTGAGATTTTCTTGCATTCACCGCCCTTATGGCAGATTGGTTATGGGATTTTGATGGCATTATGACATAGTTGCTCTGAATACTGGAAAATCTTAGATGCAAGGAGACAAAAATATAATGGAAATTAATAGTTTTTGGATTTTTCTCGAAATAGTGAACTAATAGTTTATTCATGCTTGGGAAATCTCTATTTTTCCTCGATATTTCATTTGATAGCAATAAAATATTTGCCAGGTTTTACGAATGGTGGCTTGTGTATATCCGTCACTTAGTTTGCAAATCTAGGGATTTGCAAGTTGGTTTTGTATGTGCAATTCGATAGCTTATTGTATAATGGTAAAAGTTGTGTGATGTTATTTTTGGTTGGATAAATTAAACCCTTCTTCTAGGATTCCATGGTTTCCATTTATTTGAATACCCATATCTTATCGGGGTGCCTAGAAATAATATTCCATAAAACTTCTAGTTCTTTTACGGGTTCGAATGGACTTTTGGAATAAATGAATTTTATAAAAGTAGGATTTGGAATTTGGAGGATACAATGTGTATGCCATTTTAGGTATAGTGATTTTTCCTTTCCCTCTCCATATGTGATTTAAGGTGAGAGTAATTCAACAATTTATACTCTCAATGATATATTACCTCTACTCGGGATAATACTACTAAAAATTAATTATGAGAGGCATAAGCAATTAAAATAAACTAAGTTGGATTTATGCTTGTCATCCTTGGTTGAGTATGGTCTGATAAGTTACTTGGGGGTTGTGTGATCACTAAACAAACCTTCGACTATGATTGTTGACTAAGCACAGTCGATAACCTTTTTGTATTTAAATTAATGTGTAATTAGAAATCAAGCCATACCCAGGATGTCTCGCCTAGTTACCTTTGAAGTTAATCACGGGTAGAAATTACTTAACCCGATATTCTTGGTTGTACGATGAGCTTTCATATATGTATGCCTTATCTTCTTTTGTATAAAGGGAAATATGTAGGCAAGGGGATTCGGTTAGTGTCCCTTAGTTCATTTAATAACATAATAAGAGCTCAATCAACTCGTTATACTTGTGTGAAGGAGTAAGCGACTCGAGCTATCTGGAGGTATTACCTTGTCCTAAAAGAAATATTAAATTCTATGGATGCGAACCTTCTGAGGCGTTGCTTAACCTTTTAAAAATAGTTATATGGCCTTTTCATATAGGCTAAAGGCTACGTTCTGACCCCTTCTTTCATTAGGAAAGCTTCCTAGATTTAATTTTTTTCTTGTAAAGGATCAAATGATGAGTAAAGTATAAATAATACTTCGTGGTTAAGTTGTTGAAACTCCATATTTAACTATGGATTGTCTCTTTTGGGGTTACGAATACCTTTATGCTATGATACCCGGAAGGAGGTTTAAATGGTAACCTTATCTTAGGTGGACTTGAAAATGGGAGGCCCTTCACTGCCCCATACTTTGTTTATCAAGTAATTTGGTTGTCGAGTAATGCCCATCTTGGGTTCTTTCAGCTATCCTTCTTCTCTTAGCATTACTTTGTGGAGCCTCTTTTCGATGAGAGAAGTTAGTTCGTGGGTTGAACTTTAGTTTTCAACACCTTTGATCACGTGATGGTTTAACCTCCTTGAACTCGTTTGGCTGTTCTAGCTTTTAGGCCAATGAAACCTCCTTCATCGAATATTTGTTTTACCTTTTTGTATCACATCTATGATTGTATCTAGTATGTTTTGGGCTTCACAAATATTTTCGGTGGTGGATGGATTGAATATTGGGTTTCGATAACGTAATCTATAGGATTACATGATCTAAATCTCAATACTCTTGACTTTTGATCGAATCGAAATATTTGACTTCTTTCTTATTGGTTGGTGGAAAATTTTATCTCTTGTGTAGAATTTTGATTAGTGGTTTGTGCTTGATCCTTTCATGAAGTAGAACATTCCTTTCATTGGATTTGTTAAATGTTAGCTTACTTTTTCAATGTGTAGTCTTAACATGCTCGGTTCTCAAACCGACTCAAGTTAATACTTGTGCAGATGGCTTGTGCGTGTTGATAAAGGAAAGATTTGTGAAGGTTTCATCGAGTTTGTTGTATGTGGTTCCTTGTATGAAAGTCAAATGTGTTGTAATTCTTGCAATGGTGCTTGTAATGGATTTTGGAAGGCCTCTTGCCTTGGATTGTTTGGTAATTGTGAATTAAAGTTGTCTTGTTCTTTTGTAGTTAAACTTGTAATTATCTTTGTGAGAAATAATATTCAATATTCACCTTGTTATGAGTATTATTTTAGTAATTTCGTATCATTCGTGAAAATTTCGTAGCATGGCTAGACCAACTTGTTACTTCCTTGTTCTCAAACAAAGCTCTATTGGATTATTTTTGTGCCTTTGTTATGTGGGTCATGATGAATAGAAATGTTATAACCGTGTTTAATTCTCCCGTTTTACAATGGCAGTTTCTTTTTTTGAGTTATAAAACTCTCATGTTTTAATAACCCTCCATGGTCTTGACATCAGTGCAATTCTTTGTATATTTTAGTGAGTGACAACCCTTCTTCTAAAGCTAAAAAAATAAAACAAAATGAATTCTTAGATAAATCAATAAATAAAATAATAATGAAATTGGGTTCTTGTTGAGAAATTTAAGAATCTTAATTTGGAAAGAAATGAGTTTTCTACCAGGGTAAAGAAACCAACCCTTGTTAACCTTAACTACGGATTAAATTTTATTCTCATTTTTGTGAAACCTTAAGTCTTGTGCTTTCATTTTAGGAACCCCATGTGTATCAATTGTCGATATTAATCAAGATGATTGCTAAATGAAGCCCATACCCTAATCCAGATCTAACTCTTAAGTTTATTTGAAAGATCGGTTAATAACTAAATAGACCATAATGAAATAATTTGATCTTCTCTCTCTCTAATCGTTGTCCTAGTTCCTTATAACCATTTTTTTAAAAGTTATGATAAAATGTTAATCCTTGAAAAAGAAGATTATGGTTCTAAACCTAAACAATACTCCACTTCTTTTGAACTTATGTTTGCTTCCTTATGCAAAGGAAGTATGAAATAAGTCTCAGTAGTGTGGGTTCGGATAGAGAGCCTAGTGGAATCGATTACCTCCTGGTTTTGTAAATGAATTAAATAAGTAATTGTCATATTAGAGATGATCCTAGGATAGACCTTAATAGTATAAAAGAAAAAGAAACCTAACCCTATAAGAAGAATTGTAAGAATCATAACATGAACCTTCTAGATCCCAAAGTCAAGTCTTGGAAGACTATTAGTGAATAAATAACCTTAAGAAGATTTTCACAGTGGGACGTCCTAAGCTGTAACTATGTATTGTGGTTGGTCTTTTGTGGTGTCTTGTCAAAGAGAAGAGTGAATTGTCCTTGAGGGGTGTGAATGTTTCCGTGCTACCTTTGTGGTCATCCTTGTGTCAAAGTTGTTCATAGAGTTAGTTGTAACCTTGGTGATGGCATGTTGTGTCGTGTTATGTGTCAAAAAAGTCAAAAAAAAAAATTATCCTATGTTTTTCTATGTAGTTTTGTTTGTCTCGAGATGGTGGGCGTTCGGAGTGGGATGTTCATGCTCTCGAACCTCTAGGCCACCGTTTGGAGTTATGATAATATTACATGATGGTGCTGCATGATGGTGATGGTATTGCATGATGGTGGTTGATATTGGAAGAGTAATGTGATTTAAGCATGATGTGAACTATGTCATAATTGTGATATTGTTAGTGAACATGTTGTGTATGTCACTTAGTGCGTAACTGATGGCATGTTGATGTGTTAAAAATGAGAGTATTATCTCTCCTTTCTAGAAATTCTACATGAATTTGAGTGTGAAACACTATTTTGTTGTGTGTGTGGAAGAAATGTGATTGTTGATTTCGGATTGTTGGATCCTTTTTGTATTCGTGATGTGTGGGTGTGCTGATATGTTGTGTAACTAGGTTGGTTGTAGGAACTGGATTTCTTAAGGATGTCATTACCATTTGTGTAGAAATATGTGTACTTCCATGTTATATGGTAGTTGATTGTATGTTGTGATTGTGCTCATAATAATTGTAATTCATGTGATATGTAATGAGTAATGTCATAAAATTGGGACATATGGTGAGTACATGATCCCTATCATATGGTTATTGCACTTTGGGTGCGGCATGTGGTGATGTGATATGTTGTAACTGTGACTGTAACGTATGTGATATACCCTGTATATGTACCTTGCTAAGGTGCTATGATTAATGTGTGTGAACCACCATTATGTTAGTGATGTTGTTGCATGTTATGTTGTGAACCTTACGCTAACCGACCCTGAGGGAAATCGGTAAGAGTGTATGTTTGGAGTGAGGGGATGTGTACCATGGGCCAGTAACTCGGGCTGACCTTAGGCTCAGTAGATGATGACCCATGCTCCTCCTCTCTCTCTCCTCGTGGTTGTTGTATGGATGCAACCTAAGTGTAGTTGTGACTGTGTTTAGCCTTGTCGAAGTGGTGGTGAGATGATTGGCTTAAAGATGATGATAGTTTTACTATTGATATGATATTTTTACGAGATGAGGTTCGAGGTTCCAAGTGCCAAAACTCGTTGAGTACCCCCTTGGTGGCCAGATAAAGCCACATAGTCATTGTAATGTGCTATTCTTATATATGTATTTTATTCGTAAATTGAACTTTTTATGTTATTTCTGCAAGGACCAACAGTTTTCTTGATTGCCATGTTTTACATTTTGGGCATTTCCTTGGTTTTGGTACTAACATGTGGATTTTGACACTAACTATGGCTATTTGGCCATTTATTTTGCTTGGTTTTGGATCTTCTTTTAAATTTTAAGATTTTACTGCCTTGCCCAAGGCTTGTACTTGCCACTTGGCATTTGGATTGGATTGCTATGCTGGTTCTATTGTCGTGATGTGTGGAATAGGGTCATGGGATGCACCATGGAATGGTTGGACCTATGGACCCACTTTGTTGTATGGGGTACGCCCCAAGGAGTTACAGATAACTAGTGGGTTATTGAACCACATATTATTATGTCAATTGGGTTAGGATTGTTTAAACTTTGTACCTAAGGCCATAAGGACAGCCAACCTCCTTGAGGGGAGGCATAAGAGATTTGAGGGAGGTATAAGAGATTTGAGGGAGGCATAAGAGATTTGTGGTTGTGGTGACTGATGCTTTAGGAGGTATGAAAATTTGTTATGATGTTTTGGTTGTGGTGTTATGATATATGTGTTACTCATGTTAGTTGGGTTTGTGTTGTGATGTTGTGATATGGTGTTGATGTCCTTGTTGACCCTATGCACATATAGCTATTTTCAGAGTTATGTGAAAACTTCATCTGTGAGACTGTGGAAATTTCAGGTTGTTGTAGTACTCTATTGTTCAAGTATTATTTGTTAGTCATAGTTGTGTGATAGGTACTATGTTATGTTATGTTGTCATGTTCCCCTTATGTAAATTGAATAATCTCTTGTGGTGATGTACCATCTTGAAGTATGTACTTGTATGTTTGTGAAATTGTAGTGTCTTGTATGACCCCTGTAGGGTGTTTTATTAGCAGTTCATGTTGGACACCCACAAGAATGGATAAACTAAAACTCTACAACAATGAAATTTTAAAAAGAACTAAAACTAGAAATAATGATAATGGAAAGAGACTAATGAAATAAATAATAAGAGATAACGCGAATCTTCACGTAGAACTTGAAAGTTTAAATTCTCCCAAAGTTTCTAAGGCCACACCATGGCCATGCTCTAACGTCTGAAATCTTAACCTTAGAGTGTACCTTCACCCTTATTTGTTCCTTGTTGCTTACCATTTCTTTTCCTCTGTGTTATGTCACATCGAGGACGATGCTTTCTTAAGGGGAGGAGAATGTAATGCCCGTTCATCGTTATTCTTTTTCTTCTTTGACGACCATGTTGCTAAGCGTTGAATGTTGTTGTGTTTTTGTTGAACATTAGTGGCTTCACCTTTGTCGCAGAGGATAATCAGTTGTTCTCCCTCTTCATCGCCTTACCTACTTGTGCCATGTGTCGATGTTTCGATATTTGGATTCTTGCCTCGCATCATCCATTACGTTTTCCCTATTAAAGGAAAACCGTGTTCTCGAATTGTCGAGCTTGTATGTTGGCCCTTGTTAATATGATTAATAATTATTATTAAGTTGTAATAATAATAGAAAAATAAAATAAAATAATAGTATTATTTTAATTATTGATCGACGATAACTTCATTATCTGATTATCGATTGTTATCAACTTTATGGTTAATTATTGATAACCGATTTAATTGTTTGGTTGGTAGCTTCATAGACCGAGCCTCGGCTTGTGCAAAGAAGGGGTCTCCTATTGTGATGCCATGTGGTTGGTTATTATCTGTGTTTGTTTTCAAAACTCCTACCACTAGTTTCCTCCTTGGTCGACTTGCTTCGCTTTGCATTTTATACTTGTTTTAAAGGCGAATTGATATTTCCACCATATTCACTGACTCATACACCTTGTCCTATAATTTATTTTTATTTTTTTGGCATGATAAATGTTTGGATGCATTCACCCAATTTGGACACTTTTGTTAGTGCCCCACCATTTAATCCATCTACAGCCACATGTGCCACTTTCCTTTGTTTATTTTAATGACCTATTGGCCTTCTTGGAAATGCATGTTACTTTGAATTGCCACCGCCCAATAGCCCTTCCTTCTTTATTGTTTCAAAAAAATTTTCTCACGATCATTATGTGGTTTTGCAATGATGAATTTTATTTGGCCACTTGTTGGGTTTTAATTGTTTTTCTATCTATTTATTCTTCTTCTGGTCATTTCTCACTCTTTTTTCCTTCCTCCTTGAGGTTAATAGTTGGAACTTGGAGGTCGCCTTGTTTTTTTGTTCCTTGTTGTTCATATCTTACAACCATGGAGTCCATTTTTGAGACCACATTTACTTGAATATTTTTGTAGCATTTCTCTCTTTCTTCGGTATATTCCTCCGGGTTTGCTTCCACAAATCCTATGTTGACCTACGTTTTCAACCGATAAAAGGTGTGTGTCTCTTTTGATTCATGGGTTTGCTTTGCCTTGCTCTTGTAGCTAATTTGTGTGGGCTACCTTAGAGAGAAGAATTTGTTGATTTTGAGAAGTGAGGGACCAAATAAAGTGTGGGCCATGTGGATTGCTAGGAGAAGGGGGTCTTCCAAAGATGCGTGTCCGTGAGAAATAGATTTTAAATGCGAGGCATGCTAAATCTATCCTCAAGTATTTTGCTATCTTTTTCAATTTCATGAAACAAATGTTCTACTACCTGAAATGACGTCTTGAAATGGGATATTGTGGTTGAATTTTTACTTCCTTGGGTGCCTCATTATCCCTCTGTTCCTTCTCCTAAATCAAATTGTGTCTTTTATGATTGGGTTGTAAGGGAATTTTTTTGTTGTTTTTACTTTGTTATATTTAGATGGCTGGGAGCAATGTTTTCACGGCTAGGATTTTCTTGCACTCACTGGCCCTTAGGGCAGACTGGTAATGGGATTTTGATGGAATTATGACATAGCTTCTCTAAATGCTTTCATTTGAATCATGGACACAAGAGAGACAAAAATATAATGGAAATTAATAGTCTTTGGATTTTGCTGGAAATAGTGAACTAATAGTTTATTCATGCTTGGGAAATCTCTATTTTCCTCGATATTTCATTTGATAGTAATAAAATATTTTCCAGGTTTTACAGGCGATGGCTTGTGTATATCCGTCACTTAGTTTGCAAATCTAGGGATTTGTAATTTTTTTTTGTATGTGCAATTGTTTGCTTACTTGTATAATGGTAAAAGTTGTATGATGTAATTTTTGGTTAGATAAATTAAACCCTTCTTCTTGGATTCATGGTTTCCATTTATTTGAATACCCATATCTTATTGGGGTGCCTAGAAATAATATTCCACAAAACTTGTAGTTTATGGGTTCAAATGGACTTTTGGAATGAATGCATTTTTATAAAAGTAGGATTGGGAATCTGGAGGATAAAATGTGTATGCCATTTTGGGTATCATGATTTTCCTTTCCCTCTCCATATGCGATTTAAGGTGCAAGTAATTCGACAATTTATACTCTCAATGATATATTACCTCTACTCAGGATAATACTACTAAGAATTAATTATGAGAGGCATAAGCAATTAAAATAAACTAAGTTGGATTTGTAACTGTCATCCTTGGTTGAGTATGGTCTGATACGTTGCTTGGGGGTTGTGTGATCACTAAACAAACCTTCGACTACGGCTGTTGACTAAGCTTGGTCGATAACCTTTTTGCATTTAAATGAATGTGTAATTTATAAATCGAGCCATACCCAGATGTTTGCCTAGTTAGCTTTCAAGTTAATCACGGGTAGTAATTACTTAACCTAATATTCTGGGTGTACGATGAGCTTTCATATATGTATGCCTTATCTTCTTTTGTATAAAGGGAAATATGTAGGCAAGGGGATCCGGTTAGTGTCCCTTAGTTCGTTTAATAACATAATAAGAGCTCAATCATCTCGTTATACTTGTGTGAAGGAGTAAGTGACTCGAGCTATCTGGAGGTATTACCTGTCCTAAAAGAAATAATAAATTTTATGGATGCGAACCTTCCGAGGCGTTGCTTAAATTTTTAAAAATAGTTATATGGCCTTTTCATATAGGCTAAAGGCTACGTTTTGACCCCCGCTTTCATTAGGAAATCTTCTTGGATTTGATTTTTTTGTAAAGGATCAAATGATGAGTAAAGTATAAATAATACTTCGTGGTTAAGTTGTTGAAACTCCATATTTAACTATGGATTGTTTCTTTTAGGGTTATGAATACCTTTATGCTATGTTATCCGGAAGGAGGTTTAAATTGTAACCTCATCTTAGATGGACTTTAAAATAGGAGGCCCTTCGCTGCCCCATACTTTGTTTATCAAGTAATCTAGTTGTCGAGTAATGCCCATCTTGGGTTTCGGTCAGCTATCCTTCTTCCCTTAGCATTACTTTGTGGAGCCTCTTTTCAATGAGAGAAGTTAGTTCATGGGTTGAACTTTAGTTTTCAACACCTTTGATCACGTGATGGTTTAACCTCCTTGAACTCATTTGGTTGTTCTAGATTTTAGGCCAATGAAACCTCCCTACTGAAAGGTTGTTTTACCTTTTTGTTTGGCATCTATGACTGTATCTAGTATGTTTTGGGCTTCACAAATATTATCGGTGGTGGATGGACTGAGTATTGGGTTTCGATCACGTAATCTATGGGATTACATGATCTAAATCTCAATACTCTTGACCTTGATCATAACTGAAATATTTGACTTCCTTCTTGTTGGTTGGTGGAAAATTTTATCTCTTGTGTAGAATTTTGATTAGTGGTTTGTGCTTGATCCTTTCATGAAGTAGAACATTCCTTTCATTGATTTTGTTAAATGTTAGCTTACTATTTCAATGTGTAGTCTTAACATGCTCAGTTCTCACGAACTGACTCAAGTTAATACTTGTGCAGATGGCTTGTGCGTGTTGATAAAGGAAAGATTTGTGAAGGTTTCATTAGTTTGTTGTATGTGGTTCCTTGTACGAATGTCAAATGTGTTGTAATTCTTGCAATGGTGCTTGTAATGGAGTTTGGAAGGCCTCTTGCCTTGGATTGTTTGGTAATTGTGAAATAAAGTTTTCTTGTTCTTTTGTAGTTAAACTTGTAATGAGTATTCTTTAGCAATGTTGTTTATCACCGTGAAAATGTCGTAGCATGGCTAGACCAACTTGTTACCTCCTTGTTCTCATAAAAAGTTCTATTGATTCTTTTGGTGCCTTTGTTATGTGTGCCATGATGAATAGAAATGTTATAACCGTGTTTAATTCTCCCATTTAGCAATGGCAGTTTCTGTTTTTGAGTTATAAAACTCTCATGTTTTAATAACCCTCCATGGTCTTGACATCAGTGTAATTCTTTCTTTGAGCGATAACCCTTCTTCTAAAGTTAAAAAAATAAAACAAAATGAATTCATAGATAAATCAATAAATAAAATAACAATGAAATTGGGTTCTTGTTGAGAAATTTAAGAATCTTAATTTGGAAAGAAATGAGTTTTCTACCAGTGTAAAGAAACCTACCCTCGTTAACCTTAACTATAGATTAAACTTTATTCTCATTTTTGTGAAACCTTAAGTCTTGTGCTTCCATTTTAGGAACCCCATGTGTATCCATTGTCGAACTTAATCAAGATGATTGCTAAATGAAGCCCCTACCCTAATCTAACTCTTAAGTTTCTTTTAATGACCGGTTAATAACTAAATAGACCATAATGAAATAATTTGATTTCTCTCTCCTAACCGTTGTCATAGTTCCTTGTAACCCTTTTTAAAAAAGTTATGATAAAATGTTAATCCTTGAACAAAGAAGATTATGGTTCTGAACCTAAACAATACTCCACTTCTTTTGAACTTATGCTTGCTTCCTTATGCAAAGGAAGTATGAAATAAGTCTTAGTAGTGTGGGTTCGGATAGAGAGCCTAGTGGAATCGATTACCTCCTAGTTTTGTAAACGAATTAAATAAGTAATTGTCATATTAGAGATGATCCTAAGATAGACCTTAATAGTATAAGAGAAAAAGAAACCTAACCCTATAAGAAGAATTGTAAGAATCATAACATGAACCTTCTAGATCCCAAAGTCAAGTCTTGGAAGACTCATTAGTGAATAAATAACCTTAAGAAGATTTTCACAGTGGGACGTCCTGAGCTGTAACTATGTATTGTGGTTGGTCTTTTGTGGTGTCTTGTCAAAGAGAAGAGTGAATTGTCCTTGAGGGGTGTGAACATTTCCGTGCTACCTTTGTGGTCATCCTTGTGTCAAAGTTGTTCATAGAGTTAGTTGTAACCTTGGTGATGGCATGTTGTGTCGTGTTATGTGTCAAGCAAGTAAAAAAAAATTATCCTATGTTTTTCTATGTAGCGTTGTGTCTTAGATGGTGGGCGTTACACTGAGATACCTTAATTCTTTAAATTTGAGGTGGCTTCGTCCAAGAAAAAGTTAAAGAGGATTGCACAAGAAAAACTTACAAAGGATTTTAAAATGGAATTTATATAATGAACATAAATAAAGTTGTAAATCATCTCACACAGCTTTAATTAGGGACTGGACATCCATAATTCTTGTGGACTTGAACATATGTATCCCGTTTGCTTGAATAATATTATGAACAATCAGCTTTTCTTCATCTTTTGAATTGTTTGTCAATGGGAGGGATGTAGTGACCAATGCTGCTTCCTGAAGCAATTTAACTTGCTCTGCTCCCACGATATACTCTACATGCCGACGATTCCAATTATTAAAAAAGCAGCAGATGTCCAAAAATGCTTCTTGTGTAGGCGTTTCAAGGTGGTCATAAACAAAATTAATAAGACGAGTGGTGAGGTTTTCCTCCTTGATTTCCTCTCCATTCTCTAGAGACTCGAATATCTGAGTGCACTTCTCTGTGTCATAACCCATCTTAGCCAAATGAGCACCAACCACTTTTAGAACCAGAGGAATTCCATTGCAAATACCAAGAATCCTATTAACATCTTTTGCTTTGATATTCTGAAGATTGGAAGGGTCTTTGCTCAAAATTTTCAGTGCTGGATCTGTGGAGAGAGTTTTAACAAGATAAGGGTAGCGTGGAAGGAAACTTTCCTCAAACATATCTGTCTCACCCAAGTTTCTGGTAGTTACCAGGATTCTGCTCCGGCTTGGAAGACCATTGAAATCTGCGGGAAGAAGCTCTTTCAGGTCTTCTGCTCTTAGAAGATTGTCTATGAAAAGAAATAATGGTTTATTTCCTTCACATTTGAATGCTTGCATGATGCGATCCCGACCTTCTTCACAATCCCTCAAGAGTATTTGTGCACCACCTTCATAGTTTGGGAAACCATCCTTCAAAATAACTTCTTGTATGGTTTTCAAGTCATTTCTGAGAGGGTCCTCATGTAATCCAACTCCAGCGTAACTGAAATCTTCTAAACTTAAAATAGCAAGAACAGCAGCTACGAGTGTCGACTTTCCAATGCCACCCAGACCATAAATAACCACAGCCCGTGAAGACTCTTCGCTTGTAGCCAAGTTCAGCAGCTCTATTATTTCTTGTGCTCCTTCGTCGATGCCAACTGTTTATAGTATAAAGAGTAATATTTATCAAAATAAACAAAAAAAAATATTAAAAATAAAATAAAATCAGAAAACAGAGCTAAAAACATAATGTAGCTGAAAACATAGATTTGAATTATAAGTTGTCCATTTTGTTAAAATTTGTGATAAGAGTCAATAACCACTAAAAGTGGTTAGAAGTTTAAACTTGTATTGTTAATGGAGTTTTGATGGTTAATTACCCTGTTCAAAGTGTTAGCATAATGCAAAATCTTGTATATTTATGTTAAATCCAAGGGGTCATCGTCTCAATATAGTATACTGCAGAATGGTAATCTTCAAGAAACTACCATTGATTACATAGAAATCAAAATTTCATCTGCAAAAGATGGAATTATAAGAGTATTGCAGACCCAAACAGATTGTTAAAAGTCATTTGCATGACCCATAGACATATATAATAGCTTATCCAAAGTTGAGAAATAAATGTTGAAGAAATAAATCTGAGTCACGAGCTCATTGGGATAACCATGAAAATCTTGTGAAGAGTCTTATGTTTTTGTGACTCTAAAAGGATCTTTGAGAATTGTTATGGCCGTAGAAATACCATTTAAAAAGAAAATTTATATCTAAATTGAGAGGAGAGCTATAACTGCAAATAGGTGAGAGGGTGAGAAAATATCTTTTTCATGCAGAGAACACACTGAAAGAAGCAGTGCTATCAAAAATAGTAATTAGTGTCTTTTAAGAAATTCTTTTATGGATAAACTCTATGGCAG
Source organism: Taxus wallichiana var. yunnanensis (assembly GCA_018340775.1). Classification (NCBI taxonomy): domain Eukaryota; kingdom Viridiplantae; phylum Streptophyta; class Pinopsida; order Cupressales; family Taxaceae; genus Taxus; species Taxus wallichiana. The sequence goes on from CM031236.1 coordinate 574,550,982, forward strand.
AAAAGAACAAGCCAAAAATACGCTGATTTCTATGTCTGCAAATAAGTGAAATGACGACTCATTGAATCACATTGAATACGAGCATATTTCTTAACTCACTGTGTTGACAAAGGATTATGCCAAATTTGCATTCTACATCAAAAGTTAGTGTGTACAGTAATAGGTAGTTAACAACTGATCACTAATGTGAGTTATTGATTGGTTATTGAAGATATTTAATTGTTATTTGCGATTTTATAAGTCTTTTTAAGTATTACAGAACATCCTTCTTGCATGATTGATGTACATTGACCGAAAGTGGCTCACAATTTCAAAACATTGTTTATTTGACTGCTTTTATTTTATATTTAAAGTCCGCTTTATTGATATATTAGTAAACCAGTTTTTAGGAAAATATAAAATATATGCTGGTTCTTGTTATAATGTGAGTGTTCAATTTTTGCTAGTCGACCACTTTAGTGCTAATTCAAAATTGAAAAATACTGCTATCTGTGTGTTTACGTGCATAATCTGGGTAGGCGGGTTTACGTATAGGAAGAACAACTGGTTGCTGATGTTTAATTGCTGTTATAGTTGTCAATATCAAATCTGGATAGAGCTGATTTATTCTGGATTGAATACATCTTAATGTTTCAGTGTTCAATGAGGTCTTCATAAAACTGCAACACCAACAAAAAGTAATATAAGTTAGTAACCTTGATGAAAATCCATTTAATGAAAAGTCTATCAATCACATATATTTGAAAGATTAAATGGTCAACATATTCATGGACTATTTACTATATATTTGGGGTGTTTTTTTCATGTGTTAATAGACCAATTCATAGACTATTTACTATATATTTGGAGTGTTTTTTCATGTGTTAATAAACTAATTCAACTCGCAATCATAAGTAATTTTGAATTAAATGTACATTTATTTCTAGTATCACGATGTTATAGATAGAAAAATAAAACTGAAAAGAAAACTGCTTTCATTCTAACCTGAAAATTTTTCTAGACTGTAATTGAGCAGCACATATAATAGATGCTTCAACAATGATGTGAAGAGATTTCTGTAGTTTCTCCTCTTCTTCTCGGATCTCATGATTCAACCTTTTAATGTGACTGGAAAGGTTAATCATATATTTCAAGAGTTGTAGGCAATGACTTCGATTGTCGGACATTTTTTGAACTTTCTTTAACAAATATGCTATGATGGATAGGCCTCCAACAACCCAGTGAATGTTGCCCACTTGGTTAAGAATATTTCCAATAACTTTTCTTGTTTCACTGGAATCCATTTCAACCTATAAAGACAACCATTACACTAAGTATATAGAAACAGTCATTGCATTATGTAAAGAAACTCTTTCTTGCATTAAAGATTCAAGTACCGTCTTATCAATTTTCCCAAGATGGTTGCTGATAAATCTTAGAAATGTACGGCCGCTTTCAATAAAGGTACTCCATGGGAACCCTTGCTGATCTGTGGTTTGATAGATTGTGCCTTGCTCCTCTTTTTCTCTTTGTGCAAGCTGTTTAGATAAATTCATCTACTAAAACATGTTACAAAAATGTCTATTACAAAATATGAAATTTTAAATGAAACTTATTTCATTCTAACCTGGTCAGAAGTCGTGCTTTGCAACAATGTGTTTATGAAATTGATTAAATAATCAACATCGATTCCATCTTTGACAGCTTGCAACAGGACGATCACTTCCTCCTGGCTGGGCGATGAATTATTGGCTGTCCGCTGTTTGTGTGAGTGATGGGTGTTGTCCATTTGGGTATCTTTGGAGAGGCTTATACATTTTTTCATACAGTTGCCCATGGTGAATGTGCAGACAATTAATGATATTAATAAGACTTTAACTGGAAGAAAGCTTCTGTTTCACACGATGCCTACGAAAATCTTAGGGCTTTGAGAATCAAAGGGAACTGGTTACAGTTTGAGATGTTTTCTTCATATTTATAGATGTTTTAAATACCTGACATCAAAGGTCTTACGTTATAATGATGCCATAGAATGCCGTGGTGGAATTTACATCAAAATGTTTCCACCGCAAAACGTACGAATTTTTTTTTATCGACCAAATAGAAAATGATGCGGAATAATTCATTTTCGGCAAATTATAAGTGACCAGCTGAAAATTTTTAAACAACCAAGCCAAATATTTTATCCAGTGGTCATTACACTGACCCTAGAATAGTATTGCGTGTTCACAGAAAAATATGGAAAAGACCTGCAATATATTATGAATGTGCAAATACCTAGAATAGTATTGCGTGTTCACAGAAAGATAAAGTTGTTTTCATGTGGATTAAACGTGGTTCTTCCTGCACCGACACGGAGCTGGGCTTTCCTGTAGTGCTTCTGCAATAATTAAAGTGTACAATCTAAATGCTTACATATAATATTGAGTACATGATATAGCGATTTGTTTAATTTCGTGCTGAATATCCAGTTGCGATTTCTATTAATCCAAATATCATTTACGCATAACTTCTATTTCTATTTCAACTATCATATCTATATTTATTCTCGTTTTGCATTATTTTTGTCGAGATGCTTTGCTTTTTTGGTAGTATTTGCTGTAATTGCGCTTTTGTGGCATACTTATCCAAGCTGCAAGCACATTTATGGTAAATTGTATTTGACCTACAAACTTTCCGCTTTCCAATTAAAAATAAAGTATGGGGGTATTTAAATATAATGAATATGAAATTAATGGAGCAAATCATATTTATCGTCCCAACTCTTTAATTTTTTCAATTTTTAATTGAAATGGAAAGAAGACAACATAGTTGCAATAAAAGTAACCAGAAAAGGTCACAACCATAACAAAATTTAGAGAAATATGTGACACAACAAAAAAATTCACAAGTGGTTAACTGAAAATAAATGAATCAACAAGGATAATGCCGGCGAATAGGTGTAGAGGCAATCGCTGCAAAAATATATTGAATCCCAAAATATTCAAAATATATTATGGCAGCTCAATCCGTTTTTTTTTTTTGAATTATGTTCTATCCTCAACACGATGCTTTGTAATGGCATGCTAAATATCATTGATTTGAGTAGAGCTGAATTATTAAAGGATAGGAGCGCCTAGGCAATAATTCCTTCTTATAATTTTTGTTAATAATTGTTTCGCATCAATTACATAAATAAAGTTACTTACATTATCATATTTTAAAATTTGTATTTAAGGATCATAATAAATCACTAATTTAGATAAATTGATTTAAAACGAATAAAATATCCTATAAAATTTTTAAATAAGGATAAATAATAATCCATGGATGGAGAGAATTAATCACAAGAGGTGCTTAGAATGCGAAAATATATTTCTTAATACAACATTGGTCACTCATCGTATTTTCCAATATAAGTAGGTGTTGAGCCTCAAAACTGAACAAAACACTATTTTTTGCAAATAAATATATGTTATTATTATAACAAAAGTAATGAAAATATTTAATTTTAGGTGCCATCACTGCTACTAGCACCCTAGGCGGTTTGCTTATTCGCCTATGTAATGCCCGACAAGAAATATAATATAAAATAAAACAAACTTTGGTGCATGGGTTTCTGGGCAAGTGGGTGAGTGGAGTATTTTTGCCATGTGAAGGCACATGGACCTCTCTGACACAACACATGGGAACCCTCATCGGCCACTGACCTACCATTCTCCTTAATAATACAAACACTTTATTTGAGATCCATAGGCTTTGACAACACTGAAACCAAGTTAACATTGTAAATTTAGCAGTATTTGGATAGTTGCAACGAAGGAAGTCTACATGAGACATGGGTTCCTCATGAGACAACCACACTGCTTCACCAACCAAGGATGTTTAATGGAAAGGAGAGGTTTCAAGCTTGAATATTTAGCATTGTGAGTATTGGATCAAGTATTACACAAGCTTATGTGAGTAGAGATTCTCTCAATACAGTTATAGTGTAGGAAAGTTCGTGATTTTGAAGCTTTCCTCTACTTTTCCAAAAGCGTAAAGAAAAACTTAACTTTTTCTGCAATATTTGTGACCTCCAAACATGAAGGATTCTCTCAGAAATGTTTGCAGACGTAGCTATAGGTGCAATGATTCTCTCATTAAAATTTTAAAGGAATTGTTCGAGGCTTACGAAGCATATTCTATGTTGGTGTCCATTTTGATCTTGCACCATTTTGCCCTAAATTTTACTTTGAATCTGCGTATTCTAAAACGCTTTTCTATCTCTTGAATGGGTGAAATGAAGTTTCTATCTCTGCTTTTATGCCTTGAATTGTTGCAAAACTATTTGTCATGCCCCATTTTGAAGAAGTCTCCAAGTTTGCCCTGTTTTTGCCCTAAAATTTTCAAATCCACGGGCTCTGCCATTTTTCCTATTTTCCCAATCATGGAAGCTCGAAAATGATCAATTTATACTTATATGCCTTTGAAAATCTAAATCCATGGTCGTAAATCTTCTTGGAGCCTAGTTTCATGTGAAATTTTTTCCATCCTTAGCAAAAAAATTAGATTCTCGGGCATAACTGTAATATTTCTGTTTTTGATGATTTGACAGCATCTTTTACAATCAAATTTTACCTCGAAATTTAGCAGGGGACATGGTAGCTTTTGATTGGTCAAGGGGCGGTGGGCAAATGTTTTGTACTTATCACTTTTTTACTTTTTTGGCAAAAGGGAAAATTTGGTTCCATAGCTCCGTCGGTTCCCGATTGGTTCTTTTGGTGCTTACTTGGCCTCTTTTTATTGGATGAGGTGTGGCGGGTTATGTTATGAAATTGTTCTTTTTTTCTACTTTGGCAACAATATTTATTTGGCCCCGTGGCCCCGTCGAGCTCGATTGGTCCATGTGGTGGTTTGAAATAGTCAAAGTTATGAAGAGGCGAAGCAAATTCTTACTTTTGTCCCGAGAGTGTATACGTGTTCAACTCCAATTGGTCATGCGATGGGCGGGTCTTTTTGTGCCTTAAAGCATTTAGGAAAAAGAGTAAAATGCAAGGAAAATGACTAAGGCCCACAACAAATTAGAGAAGGACACGTGGCGAGATGGAAGTACGGAAAGTTGGAGCACTTGGAAGTTTTTTGCCTTTTGGGAAAAATTGATAAAGTTTAAAAGTTAAGCGCGCCCTGCCAAATCCAAATCAAAGATGAGAAGTCAAAAGGCGGAGACTCGGGCCATTAGGATAAAATTGGAAATTTCACCCTTTGGTGAAAAAAGTTAAAGTTGCAAAATGAGTCATGGCTCCACAACCAATCAATAAAGGACACGTGGTACAGTTGACTAGTCAAAAGAGGAAGTCATGGGTCGGCAGGGAACTTTAAAGTTTTTAGCTTTATTTTGAGGAGTAAAGTTAAAAAGTGAGCCACAAGCCCGCAACAAATTAGAAAAATACACGTGTCAACTTTGAAAGGTCAAAGCAAGGAACGTGGGCTACTGAGAGGTCTTTGCAACTTTTGCTTCATTGTAAAAGTAATAAAGTATAAAAGAGAGTCAAGACCTCGTAACGAATCATAGAAGAACACGTGGCAAGGTCAGAGGCGGAGGAGCAGGCCCGTGGAGAAAATTGGGAGATTGTTTCCTTTTCAAAAATTGAAGTATGAAAGTCAAACATAGCACCACAAAGTGAATCATGGAGCGACACGTGGTTGTTGAAAAGTCAAGATGGGAGGGTGCTCCAAAAAGTTATAAAATGTTAAAGGGTGCTCCTAAGTCCGTGTCCAATCATATTTTACCACATGGCCCGATCTAATTTAAAGTTGTAAAAGTGGCCCCAAGCTAGTTTTGAATCGAATTTTTCCACGTGGAGGGTTCAAATTAAAAGTTGAAAGGTCAAGGTCAATGGTATCTGTGCATTTCATCAATTTGGCCACCATTGGAGCTCCAGGTGTTTGGAGATGTGATTTTTTCATCATTCTTCATCGAATTTTTGGCAAATTCATGTCATTTTGGTATGCAAAGATCAAATTCATGTCAAAATTTTCCACGTGAATACACACACACACACACACACACACACACACACACAGACACACACACACATTTTCACCTTAAAAGAAGGAGGTCACGGCTGCACATAGTAAGGAAAGGTGTAGGTTTAAGATTATTGGTGGGCCACATTTTTTTGTTTTGCATTGTTTAATGTATCGGCCGAGGCAATGTTTAGAGGTTTTGATTTAATTGAATGGGGTTTGATTACTCAAAAGTATAGGGGTGGGGTAGTCGAACCAACCCACCCCCACAAATAACTAATAAATCTCCACCATGGCCGCGGCTAGGCCTATCCACGGGTTGCTTTGTTTTAAGTTTTTACTTTAATAAATTCTGCACTTGTGTTTTAAAGTCTCACATTTATAATTTTTGTTTTATGAGAACTTTTTGTATATACTAGCAATCGCATGTGTACAATGCAATGTGAACGCCGAAAGGTATATGTTATTTGATTTAGGAGATAGTTATTACTTTTGTAGTTATGTTGATAAGGGGTGTGATTGATTTTGAAAGTGTAGGAATAAATTGCTATGTGTATTTTAGTTATCTTGAACTTTCTTTTTTGGGATAAATTTCTGTTATTTTTTGGTTTGAAAATGTCAATCCTGAATAAACAGAGAGGTTCTTGAGAGTGAGACACTAACGAAGCAGCAACAAATTTTGGTAAAAAAATGTCTAAAAATGTCTTAAAAGTGTTGACAGAAAGTCCACATGTTGAAATCACTTATAGATCATGATAAGTTTGAATTTAGTTGCCTAGACAACCATATACCATTCCAATCAAATAAGGGCTTGTGTTTCACTCCTTGGGGATAAAATTCAATCCAAACTTTTCTTGTACAAGTTCTGTTTCTAAGTTGAGTTTTTGAGGAAATATTTTAATCACTGTGAGGGAATTGGGATTTTAAATAAGGATTGACATATATCTAAAAGAGTGAAGTATATAAAGAAAGGAGGAAATCGAAACTCTGAAGGAACCTGAAAAGCTTTTCACTTTTAAATCCATGGAAGAATGTATTGAAGCTAAAAGTAGGCATTATAAATATAGTAATAATAAAAAGATCATTGAATTTCCAAGTCACTAGATTCTTATTCAAATATAGATGACAATGTGACAAAATCAGGTTAAATTAACCTATCCACATGCAATTTCTAATAACAAGAGGAACATCAGCATGATGATGAATGCCAATGTGATCATACTACCTTGGGTTATAGAGGTAAGTTTAATTTAAAATATTGTAAATTTATGCATCCATGAATTGAAAGATTTCAATGTTCATCAACAATTTATCCTTTAAAGCATGTCAGGAAGCACAATTATATATCCAACTAAGTTATATCTAGTAGCATCTTAACATGGAGCAGAAGATAAATTTGTACTTATACCACACCATGTCAAATAGAAATGAGAACTTTCCAAATTGTTAAATTATAAAGTAGAAAAAAACCTCTCGCAAATTTTTTTCTATCTCCATTGCTTAGCATGCCACTCTTACCATTCTTTTTCTATATATTCTTGGAGGCTCACCATAATTGCAATTGACAATATTACTGGATTCTAATATCAACCATCCACTTTGTGAGCGTCAAACCCATATTTCATTATAATTAGATAATAACTAAAACATAAAAACCCATCAAGGAAAGAACCTAAATGACAATAGGAACAAAAAAAAAAAACTTCCACAAACATGTCATCTTTCAATAAATCAACATGTAATCATTGTCTCAACCCCTTCATCCCTAAGAATCTTAAAGAGTAAAGAGTGTGGAATCCTTCCATCGATGATACCGGTAGTCCGAACTCCCTATGTAATGGTCTCGAACACAACAATTCACTTTAGGTATCATTCCACCGAACACGGTCCCTGCTCCACCAACTTCTTAACACCTTCAATATTCACTTCCTTCACAAGAGACTCATGTTTATCCTTGTCCACAAGAATTTTTGCCACAAATATCAACATTGATATCATACACCTACCCACTATCATCCTGTCAGTAATAGAGGCAATCAATAATATGAGCTTCTCTCGCACCCAGAGAAGCTTTAATTTCCCCTGCCATAGTATCAACATTGATATTGTACACCTACCCACTATCATCTGCTGCAACAGAGGCAATCACGAGGATACTTCCATTGTCAACAATGGCCTTCAATACACTAATATTTATGTGAGAAACTTCTCCCACAAAACCCAAATACCCTCCTGCTGGCCTTATAGTAATAAGTTTCCCATCCTTCCTACAAAGCCCCACAACATTGCCCCCAGCCCTATTGATCAAAGAAACCAATGACTTATTCACCTTGCCAACCAACATCATCTCAACAACCTCCATTGTGGGTGCATCTGTGACTCTCAGGTAATTCTTGAACTGAGGGTGGATCCCTACTCTAGCAAGCCATTCATTGATTTCAGAACCACCACCATGCACAAAAACATGCCTCAATCCCACACAAGAAAGCAAAACCAAGTCCTTAAAAACCCCATTATTTAAAACCTCACTTTTCATGGCTGCTCCTCCATACTTGACTACAACAGTCTTACCTTGGAATTTCTAAATGAAGGGTAATGCCTCTGATAATATGTCCACCATGTCCTATCCATTATGTAAACCCATTTTGGAGGGTAATTGTTCTGTCCCAAAGAATCGCTCATGTGATCACTCTAGAACCGCCTAACCTTGCTCTGTGAGGGTTTCAAAACCTATGGTTTTGACAAGGTTTTGAGAATGTTGGAAATACAAGATAATTTGTCTCAGGGAATTTTTGGGATGAAGAGAATGGGGTTTAAGCAGATAACCCACCTCCGCAGACATGGGATTCACCATGTATTTGGCTTGCATTTCTAATCGTAGAGTTTGCCCTCTATATGCTTTATACCGAGATTGGAAACGCCAACCACAAAGTTATTTGTAAAATAAAGATGCCATTTAAAAAAAAAATTAAGAACATATTCCCCCATTCAAATTGTCGTTCGATTACGAATAAAATCTAATGTTACATCTTTCCTCAAATAACTCATGACTCGTGAGTCATGAACCCCGCACATGCATTTTATTTACAATGAGGAGAGTGCACTACACGCCGACGTCATAGGGCACCGGGCAAGGGGGTCACGCACATGGTTATGAAGTAGGTGGTTAGGGCACGCATATCAATTTCAATAAAACATGAGATCTTTCTAATACTATGCTCATGGCTACTAGTATTGTCTAAGATCAATCATATGAGATCCTAGAACATGTACCCCCACCCATGAAGCAAAAAGCTACTACAAAAACACATTATGTCAAGCTTATTGAAAAATTAAATGAATCCACATTGATGGCATAAACCAACAAAATACCTTTAAAATTACAATCTAGAGTGATTTTGCAGAGCACAAAATGTATCCAAGACCTTTTTTAACTCTTGTTTGAAAATATATGACATACCTGAAATGAAATGAGGGCAAGGGATCCATGCAACATTAAATCAATTTCAAAAGATACAACATTATTCTGAAATTAATATAGAATAATAAAATAGGATTCAGACACTAAATACATAATATTTTCTTAAAGAACAACCATTTAGCATGATGTAGCATATTTGTAGTCATATAACACTAAAACATGAAAAAAAACTACTAAAATGAAAAAGAGAACAAGGGATCTATGCAACACTAATTCCATTTCCCAAAATACAACCGCATTTGAATTTGGAAAAATAAAAGTGAAAAAGAAGCATAAAGTCACCAAATATGAACTAAAGGTTATGTGCAAAAAAATACATTATTTCATATGCCTCCCAATGAATCATTGTCGGAAGTAATAAAAAGGAGGTCAGTCTCTGAAACCCTGTGAAAATGTCTACACAACACAAAAACCTGTTAACATAATGCATTGCACCAAATTTATCCCAAAAAAACAACTGAATCACATATAGATGGCACAAACCCACATAAGCTTTGCATTTTCTATTTTCAACCACAATCCTAAGACAGTAATAACAAAAAACCATGTACCTAAAATGAAAATCAGCACAATAAATCCATGCAAAATAAATATATCCATTTCACAAGATAGAATTGAATTTCAATTCAATAGAGAAAAAATGCTATAAAATCATGTGGGACAAGGGTAAGATGTCCTTTTGTAGTTTGTATAGAAAAAAATCATCTTATGGGCATACCATGAATGCATAATCTGTGGATCAGTTCCAATTGTAAGCAACGCAACCCTAATAAAAACAAAATTAATATGTCTTGAACACATGAATCTGTTCTTTCTAGAAATAATTTAAAAACAAAAACACAATCCTAAGACACTAATAACAAAAAACCATGTACCTAAAAGCCGAGGTCATTTTACCTATTTGTATTCATCTGCAAGACCTTAAATACGAGAAGAGGAAAAAAGAACAACACAGTAGTTGCAAACAAAAGAGGAAAAGCTCCTTCGGGTCAATAAAGAATACAATATAGAGTCAATAAATAAAGAGAAAAACTTCCTGTGCGTAATATCAAATCATCATATAGGCCTGCTGATCTGCCGTGAAATGGGTGATCTCGTAAATACAAATCGAATCAATTGCAGAGACTTACTTAAATCTAGATAGCCACCAAAAATGTGATTATTAATCAAGGGGAAATTCTAAAAATGTGATTATCAATCCGAGGAGAAGAGCCGCTAGAGAGGGAAGCATCTGCATTCATGCATCGCCTGTGAACATGGATGTACTGAGTGCCTCTGCCTCCTCCACTGTAAAAACAAAGCACACTGTATGCATCCATTGTATGGATGGAATGGTGCTTTGACCTCCGGGGTGAGTTGCAGATCGGTCGTGCATTATTTGGCATCATAATAGATACGATGCCCATCTCATACCGGGGTGCGCAAAAAGAGCTGGCATGTCACCCTACCTTAACGGCGATGGGAAACGAGCATGCAACTATTAAATTGGGGAAAATCTAAAAATATCATTTGAAAAAAGTAAAACCGCACAAAAACACCCATCAAACTTAATTCAACAAGAAAAATGTCAAAACGACTGTAAAATTTAACATAGTTGTAGAAACGTCTGGAAAGACCTTTCCCATAGGGGGAACGCCTTCGACATAATTAACCACGTGTACATATAAATTACTTTGTGTGTGTGTGTGTGTGTGTGTGTGTGTGTGTGTGTGTGTGTGTGTGTGTGTGTGTGTGTGTGTGTGTGTGTGTGTGTGTGTGTGTGTGTGTGTGTGTGTGTGTGTGTGTGTATAATTTAATATATAAGTGTATTAAAATTTTAAGTATGTTAATATTAATCTATTATTAATATTAATAAGTTGATTAATATTAATAATATTTTAATATTGATAATACTTCAAGGTATCAAGATTACTATCAATAAGTAATAATAAATTTATGTGAGCTAATGTTAGCAAGTAAAAATCTTGTGTTAGAATCTCTCCCTTTTTTATATATACTTACAATTTGATATTGTAGTGAGAGGTAGGAGAAAATAGATTACATTTTCCTTACCATTTTTTTGTAGATTTGCAATAATTTCTAAATGAGAATTACAAGCTAACCTTAGAAATTAATTTCTTCATTAACCAAGTAAAAAGACAATTGCAAATTGAGTTCTAGGAGATGATCTATTTTATTTAGCAAGTAAAAGATCACTAACACTTAAGTTCTTTCCATTTCAACATACAAATTTAAAATGTCTTTCAACCAATATAAGAGGATGAACAATTATAACTCTTTCACTATTTTATAAACCTCATGGAATACAAAGAAGTAACCATCCCTTTTCTTTTTCAAACTACTATTTTCCAACCATTCACACAAACAATTATAACCAAGTTTTTCAATAAATCTTAAAATGAGAGCTACTAACTTTCCAATAGTTTTTTTTTTTTGAACAAGAACAACATACTTTTGTGGGAATAAATCAACTTCAATGGAATGAAATATTTCCTCTTTAAAAGATTCTTTTCTATCTCAACAACTAGCTTTACAAACACAATTCTTTCCTTCCCTTATAATATACAACACAACTTTGAAATCCAATCATCAATACCAGTTTTCATCAAAAATACTAATACAATGTCTTCCACTTAAAGTGGTAAATAATTTAAGAATGAATGCTAAAATGAAATGCAAGTTGTCTTCAAGTATAGCTCCAAAATCAAGTCTTCAATCAAGCTCCATCTTCTCAACTCTTCACACAACAACCAAAAATGGGGAGAGGCAACACTCTCCACCCAACCAAAATTCCAATGAGAAGAAGAAGAATTTCTTCTCATTGGCCCCGAGCCCCAACCACAAGGCAATAAGGGATGTTTCAACTCATGGAAACTAAAACATTGCTTCAACATTCACAATAAAACAACCAAACACATAAAAGAGAAGATCACAAAATACTTACTTTTAAACACAAATAATTCCCAAACAAAGGCTTCCAAATAGCCTAAAAAGAGATAGAAAAATGGGGGTGCCCTTGTGCCTCCCAAGGGTTTGGATTCCCACCTCTAAATCCCTCCAACACACATTCAATCTCAAGTCTCTTATGCCTCCCTCACAACAAAACCAAGTCTCTTATGCCTCCCTCACTCTTATGGCTCCCACAATACATAATATAATAGTATAAAAAAAGGTGGGGCATCCAAAACCCACTCCCTCCTAAACCCAACAAAAAAATCTCTTATGCCTCCCTACATTATTTCATCCCCATATCCAAATCTCAATACAACCTAAGGTCAACATTCTACCCAACACTTCAAAAACAAGAACACCATTTCACACAAACACATAACATGCAAGAATTTAAGAAGCAAGATAAAAGAGTAATATCCTACCTTTCCATGGTAAAATCCTCTTTGAAAACTAGATCCAAAATCTTCAACACAAGTAAATTCCAAGCAATCTTCTAACTCCCACAAGAAAGCACTCAAGAGAGAGAGAGAGCTCCAAAAATAAGTGAGTAACCCCAAATTCCCCTCAAAATTTTGAATAAATAGAAAGAAGGAGGAGGAGGATGATGTGGCTCCAAGTAGGATGCCACATCATTTCCTCTCCACTCCACATCACCCAAGTCAACCCCATACTCCAAAGCATAATTAATAAGTGGGTGAAGAAATGACATTTTACTTACACACACAAACTAAACCCACACCCCTTAAGGACTAAAAATAAATACATGTAAGAAAGTGCAATAAAAACTTACAATTTGTCTTCCCAAAACACATAATGGGGTCTAATTTTGACCCCCAACCCATAGGTAGGGTTGGTATAATAAATTTAGAGGTGTGGGACAAGTTTAACTTGTCCCACAAGCCTCCAAAATTGGCCCCTAAGGACAAATCCGAATTTCTAAGGAGAGGTGGAGTGTTCCACACTCAAGGTTACTTACACTTCACTTACAACACATAAACCAAAGAACCATCTAATCTAATAAATGAATTATTTTGTCTCATCCATGATTAGTTTAGCAACATGATTAACTCACTAATCTAGACACAAATTAATTAATTAATAAAGGGAAAATACATCACTAAATAATCACATACTAAAATTAAATAAAGGAAACAAAATAAAAGAACACACACACCCCTTGGTCACATTTGGAGGTTATCCCCCTCATGGGACCCCCTAACAACAAACAAGACACACAAAACAAAACACAAGTTGCCATGGTGACCCTTGTTGAATTCATTTGGTATTCTCGATGTGGTTGGTCTCTAATCCCCATTGGTTGTTGTGTTATATTTTACCTGCAAAACATACAATACCTCATTCGGCCTCGTGGCTGCATCAAACATCCAAGATAAAATATACAATATAAATCAATAAGCATCTACATATAAATTAAATTAAATTATCATCTAAACAAGTAATGTTACCAATTTCAATTTCTACACATCTCAATTTTACATTTCATCAATATTCATAGTATGACAAGATTAGTTTAACTGCTAAGGTCTACTAAATATAACGAAACATGAAGGTCGAATATATAACCATGTCAACCGTCCACCGTCATCAATATAACATACCTCTAATAAACCACGTAGACACACATAATACTATAAATCAAATTCCAACCATAATCCATGTATCTCAATCATCAAAATGATACTATAATGTTCATCGGTATAACCAACAAGAATAAAATCAAAAAGTTATATGTGTTGAAGGGAATTTGGCACTACAACTCCTATCCTTTAATAATTCAGCTTTTCTCAAATCAAAGATGTTTAACATGCCATTACATAGCATCATATTGAGGGTAGAACATAATTCAAAATAAAAGAACAAATTAAGCCGCCATAATATACTTCGAATATTTTTGAGATTCAATATATTTTTGCAATGATTGCCTCTACACCTATTCTCCGGCATTGTCCTTATTGATTAATTTATTTTCAGTTAACCACTTGTGAATTTTTTTATTGTGTCACATATTTATCTAACTTTTGTTATGGTTGTGACCTTTTATGGCGTTTATTAACTATGTTGTCTTCTTTCCATTTCAATTAAAAATGAAAAAATTAAAGAGTTGGGATGATTAATATGATTTTCTCTATTAATTTCATATTCATTATATTTAAAGCCCCTCCATACTTTATTTTTAATTGGAAAGCGGAAAGTTTTTAGATCAAATACAATTTACCATAAATGTGCTTGTAACTTGGATAAGTATGCCACAAAAGTGCCATTACAAAAATACTAACAAAACAAGGGATGTGTTGCAATAGTGCCTTCTATGAATGTTGTATGCAAATGGTGGATTGATATTCACAAAATATAGAAAATGTTTTTTTTTTTAATTTGTAGAAGTCAAACAAATGCATGGATGGATGGCTGGTTTTTCCATTTATAAATACTTTCATAAATTCTCAAATCTAATATCAATTGAAATGTACAACAAAGAAATGACATTATAGGAAATTGTTCTGTATACATGAAAGCATAATTATGATGAATTTTCATTAGAACCTCCATTGTCAAAAATGCTCCTTACAGGTGTGGATCTAAGCTGTAGTGATGAGATATTAACCATACTGGCTAATTTTCAAACATGACATCTTCTATAGGAAACAAGGGAAGCAAGGTTGGGCTGATCAGAAAAGGGAAAAGTTTGTCTAAGCGGAAGGAGAACATATAAGGCATGGAACTCTAAACCCTTCTCATGCCCCTAATGTTTTGAGAACTTTGATCAGTCTCAGTCTTAAAGGTGGGTTCAAGAGGTGAGAGTGTTTGTTGACCACTATGAACAATTCTTCTTTCTACATGATTGACATATTTGTTTATTTCATGTCTGTTGAGTTGTAACATTTTATTTGTTGTTCTTGCCTTATTTTCTGAATTCAAGTAAAATGAAACTTAAGTTAATATTATAGAATATGGCCTTGTTGACAAATTATGACTACTTGTAATTGTTGTCTCCAAAAAGACATTTGACCAAATTCAGATTCGCAAACTGAAGAGAATTGTGTAGTCTATTTTTGGGCATGCGATCTGAATGTAATTTTCTAATGTATAAAATTTGATGGTCGTTGGGATTCTTATCACACACTTGTGATTTCAAGGTATAAGTTGGATGTTGTTCTCTCGAACTCTTCTACCACTTTCTGAATATGATCTGAGAGGATAGGAAGAGTAGGACATAAAGGAGCAACCAAATAGAATAGAAAAATAAGAATAAGAATAATAATATGATGGAAATTTTGTCGAACATATCACAAATCGAATAAAGCTTCATTTAAAAATACCAAACAATTTTCTCGAAACCCATCCGCAAAAGCCTTTCCAAAGGTATCATTGAAGGGAAAAAAATTGAATGAGTGATGTACTATCTATTGACACGATAACCGACTTGACTCGCAGGATGCACCATGGTGTAAAAAAATAAATCTCCATTTATCTAAGTTGGGTATCAAGGTGAGGATTTGGGAATCGACTTTAATAAGTTCACCATATCTAGTGGGAGCCTTCCATGTCATCCGTCCTTCAAACATAAATAATTATGATGTGAAATGGTGTATCTTAGACCTGGATCCACACGAGTGTAGTAATTCTCATCCCACGTGCTCGGCTCCATAGAGAAACGCTTCAAATTAATGTGGAAATCATTACCACCGTCAGAAGAAAGGATGCAATGCTTTTTGCCGGGCTTGCTGACATAAGGATCAGGCTCCCACCGCCACGCGTTAGCTAGAAAATGAGAAATCATTATGGGAAATTTGAAGGAGATTGACTAGGAAATTATCTAACCATATTTGCTGAGTATCAAGGAGGACACCAATGTTAGCCAAACAATCCGCTGCCTTATTTCCTTCCCGAAGAATGTGCTGGAACTTGATCTACTGAAAGTTCCTTTGGAGGAGACAGATGTCAACAATAATGTTTTTAATAGTCCATTGACCTGGGTCATCTGAGTTGAGGAGAGTTATAATATTGAGAGATTCACTTTCCACAATTAAGGGATCGTTGCCAATTTTAAGACTCAACTCCAGCCCCTTTAGGATAGCTAAGGCTTCAGCACGGTGATTGGTACCCAAGTTAAAGTTAGCTGCAATAGTAGCTTGAGGGGAACCAACGGAATTTCGGAGGATCGCTCTCCCCTAGACTTCCCTGGGTTACCCTTAGAAGCACCATCTCGTATTGAGTTTCATCCATCCCAGTGGAGGAGGGAGCCACCTAATAGCAGAATGAGCCTGGAAGAGGGCTTAGCTATGGGAAGGATCGTCATCTGCTGACACTAGTCCTTGTGATTGCATAATTGATTTTTTTTTGATATTTCTTTCATAAACAATTATTGAGATTATCTTGGAAGAGAATAGCTATATGGTTGACCACCCTCTCTGGATCCCAACATTGGTCTTTAAAGATTCTCCTATTTCTCTCTTTCTAGATGCCCTAGAGGCCATGGGGGAGGATAAGTTTCCAAGCCAGGGAAAGGGCCAGGTGAGAGAAGGGGGAACACCATTGAATGAGGGTATCATGAATAGAATCTAGGAAAGTCCGACAAACTCCAAAAAATGACAAAATCCCACTCCGTAGTTTGGAAAAAGGGGCAATGAAGAAGGAGATGAGAGGAGGATTCCAAGGCTTTGTAACAAAGAACACAATGAGTGGGAAGGGAGAAGCCTCTCCTCTTTAAGTTCTCTCCCGAGAGGAAAGCATTCTTGAAGGAGAGCTAGGCAAAGAAGCCAATTTTGGGAATAGACTCTTTGGGCCAAATTTTGAAGAGAGGAGGGCCAGAAATGGTCCGGGGCTTGGTGTTATAGGCAAATTTAATGGAGAAGGAACCAGAGGGGGAGAGGGGCCAGATACGTTCATCAGTAGGAGAGGAGAAAGGAATATAGAGAGAGGAAAGGGAAAACCACAACTGAATCAAAAGCTGACTCTAAATTTCACCGATGTCCAACCAACTGAATATGCCAAGAGGGGATTGAATTCTAAAATCTCCGTGAGCGTGAAAAATTTCTTGCCATGATGATTGATGAGGTTCCTTTTGATAGGGTCCCAAACAGGGTTGAGGCTTAGAGGTTGTATATGTTAGTAAACATGGAAAAATTGAATAAAACCTAGAATAATGAACTAACTCCTCGCCTTGGTCTACGCAGCAAGCACGTACTAGACAAGGGGTCCTTTCACATAGATCTAGACTTTCCACCTCTAGAGCAGGTTGTAGTGGCCATTCTACCTCAGATTTTATAGACGCTTCAGGATGTCAATGCCACTATACGCAGAGGATCCTTAGGAGGATGATTAGCTAGACATGATAGGGAGCCATCCATGGAGGATTGTGTATTTCCTCGACACGTGAGGAGAATAGGGCGAGAACTCCCACATGGAGTCACCAGTAGAGTCACCGTGGGGGACAAGGAGACAAGATTTCAGGACACAAGGATAGGTCTTAGAGCCCTAGACCTAGAGAGGAGCATGCAGAGAGGCCTAGGGTCGCTATTCGGTAGCTATAGACCATATCCGTGAGATCCCGAAGCTACAAATGTCTCATTATTCTAGAGATATAGGTGGATTTTAGGTAGAGGCCTGGTTAGTGAGCTTGAGTAGGTGCTTCAAGCTCTACCCTTGTACTAGTAACACAAAATCTCGTGTTGCGATCCATCTTCTAAGGGATGGAGCAGGTGTCTAGTGGAGGACCAAGGAGTAGAATCTCCACATTGATTTAGAGATGATTACCCGGGATATCTTTGAGGAGCGGTTCAGAGCATTTACTTATCTCGAGGTTCATGCAACAGAGGATAGATGAGTTTCACAACTCCTGTCTCGTGCATTTATGATCAGAAGCTGAGTATGATAATTGATTTCTTGAGCTACTCCAAGATATCAATTATATGTAGGATGGGAAGGTATGGATTAACAGTTTCATTAGGGGCCTAAATTTAGATTTGGGAGGTACAGTGCACATCCATTGTCCGTAGACATTAGCAGAGGCCATCGAGAAGGCCTACATAGCAGAGGAGACTTAGGGAAAGACACAACAAGCTAGGGATAGAGTGTGAAGCCACATCTAGTAGATGTAGGATAGCAGATCAAGGGGGTCAGCTCCTCCTCCTCATGGTGGAAATGGTTTAGTAAAGTCTTCATTCAAGCCACCACAATAGCCACCTCAAAGAATGCACCCATCCACCTTGGCTGACCTCCACGTAAATTCGATGCATGAGGGGACGGAGTATGGGACCTCCTCCTAGGGTTCCCATTAGGACACAGGGGTGCACCGAGCGCTCGGTCAAGAGGGAGTTCGCTAGGAGAGACCTCAACAGCCTATAGTCGAAATCATGATCCACAAAGATGACCTTTAGAGTATCGGATGGAGCTACATCTCATTGAGAGGACTGGGCAATTGTTATGGTTATGGTGTTGTCGAGACATCATTAGATGGAGTGCCCATAGAACCCTAGTAATAAGGGTAAGACAAAAATTTCAAAGCCTACTATTGGTGATATGGGGGAAGCCATCGGATCTATGCAGCGATCAAGAACCACCAGTGAGCACTAGAGTACCGTGATTGAGATGACATGTAGCATTTGTGGTATTCCTACCTCCATTTTGTTTGATTTTAGTTCATCTGATTCTTTTATTTCACCATCCTTAGTAGAGCGTTACAGGATGGTGGCAGCTAGAAGGGTCTTTGTTGGGATGTTGAGATGGCTTCTCGGAGCCAAAATCACCGTAGACTCCTTAGTTAAGGAGTTTGTAGTGGATTTGGGACCCTTCACCACTACCTCGAGATCTTTGTATCCTTCATTGGGTTCGTATGGAGTCATCTTCGGCATGGACTGGTTGTCCGCACACACATCCAGAGTGGATTATTACCAGAAGACTATATATTGTTATTAGTGTAAAATCACAACACCCCCGGATATCTCTCGATTTGTTGTTTGATAATGAGACACCCGGTGTGATTTGAATAACATTAAACCATATCTCAAGTCAGACTTGAATACTTGAGATGGCCCTCTAGAGAAGGTTGGTTCATTCTCCTAAACTACCCGCCACAATCTACTCTAATGCAAGAAAAACTAATCTAAACCTAATATAACTTCCAAGGGACCAAGGAGAGAGAGAGAGAAAGAAGATAAAACCTACACTAAAGTGGTGATACACCGTAAAAGGAGGTGAGATATTCATGGCTGAGGGAGGAAGAAAAAGGGAAAAGGGAAGTGACGGAGGTCGATAGATGTGGCACGTGCACTCCGCCCAAATTCGGCATCAAAAATCCATGAAACACAACATCTTGCATTTGCAAACATGAAATACATGCACATAAAATAGATATGAAATTGAGAGCCACAGAGAGAAACAATAAACATGAGAAAGGGTTGAAGAATGCCACAAAAACATGAATTTTATTACTCTAGAAGGTGAAAAAACCATTACATTTCTATTCGTAGGCAAAAATACACTTGCTAGACATAGGAGAAGGCTTACAACTCAAAAATGGAGTCGATAAACAAATTTGACAAAGTTTCTCTATGCCTAGAATGTCCTTTTTTTAAATGAGAAGTTTTTACAATATATATAATGACAAGGCGAGAGAGAAAGAAGAAAAACTTGAACTCTGCATCCACCAACTGACAACATTCATTAAAATGATCCCAAAAAGTCAAGGGTGCCTTTGAAAATCCATTCCCCAATGTATTCTAGCTTCGGAAGAAGAAATGAGGTGCCATACTTGTAATAAATTTGGTGGTTGGGAAGCCTAGTTCTACACATTTTCGAGCTATAGAGATTTTCCAATTTTTCACCCACCTAACTTCAACTAAATTTAAATTTCAAGCTTCCATGGTGAAGAGGATAATGAGAGGTTTCCAACGGTACCAAATTTGTTGAATTTTGAGCACTTTGCTCGAAAGTTATGGTCATGTCTCAAGATTTGAACAACTCTTTGGTGAAAAACTCTCCACTCGAAAATCACTTTTGCTCAAAAACCTCCATGGGCATGAAATTAACTTTGCGCTATAAAATCTCATGGGCCCATAGCTTTTTCAACTCTTCATTTGGTAAAAAAACTTCCGCGGCTCACATGTCTCGCACTTACAAACTTCGCCATTTGTAAAAGTTACAAAATTTCTAGAATTCCTCCGACGGCTCACCTCCATGCATGTAACTATTGGTCCTAGCTCTACATATAACTTTATCTTGTGCTAGTGGAGTTGTAGCTCATTTAATGACTTTAATCCTTTTCAAAAGAAGCCTAAAACTCCAAGATACCTCCGGCAGCCCGCTTTCCCGCTTTGACTTGAAATACGGCCACGTGTCCCTCGCAGCCTTAAGATTTTTTTCTTTATCATTTCTCCGCAGCTCATAGGCTCGCAATTGTAAATTGTGCCTTTTAGAAAAAATCACAAAGTGCCAAAATGTCTCCCCCAGTGCCCGCTCGGCACGTAATTTGCAAAATATGAGGAGTTATAAGGAATTCTTTATATTTTGGGAAATGGGAAAAATTTCCTATCCGGTGAAGATATTTCCAGAAACCTTACGTGATTGAAATATGTGAAAAATCAGATAGAAGCACAAAAAGGGGGAAAATGGTGTAGTTAACCAAAAATAAGCATGATCTTATTTTGGATAACAATTTGGTGACTCATAGGGGTCATCTTCCTACTAGATGAAGTGATCAGTGGCCTTGAAGCATCCATTGGGCATGGAGACTTTGTGGTAAACACAATTCTGATCCGAACTTTGAATATCCGACCCTTGAGCCACTTGGGAATTTTTGGACTATCCACGAGCAATAAAACTCCACAACACAATATGTACAAAATTGGAAATCATACATACCCCAAGTGGGATATGCAGAGTGTGCAAAAGCACTTCTTTTGTTGAAAGCAAACCTACCTACTCTACGCTAACCAAAAGTAAGGGGAACTCAAACAAATCCTACAACTGACAGGGAGAAGTAGCTTCCCTTTCTCAAAAAGGGCAGCCATACAAATTATTTAACACCGAATATGGAAATTATTATGAGTGAAAAACTAACAAGAGGTCGATATTTCACCCAAATCATCAAGGTATCAATTGGAGAAAAAACAAATACCTCTTTTAGTTGCTCGTATTTGGACTTAAGAGGCACCGCAGCTGATCCTTGGCACTCTAAAACTCATCCTCATGCTCAAAAGTAAGCATGACTAGTTTTGCTTCTCCCTTGGCTCCAATGAAGCCAAGTCCCCGATGGTCCGGTCCTATGGATGTGCCCATTTCTTTGAAATTCAACTCCAAGAATGAAGTCTTCTTGTAGACATTCCCGGATGGGTGGTGTGGAAGAGATGATGATGTTCTCTTGCTCTTCCCCTTCCTTCATGGCAGTATGGAACTCCTCTACAATCTGTAGCTCATAGTTTTTAGTACAACATCCAATGAAGTTGCTCTTGCATCATCATAGTTTGTTGCAACACATGGTTGGCTTTAGAGTTCCTCTATTGTTTCTTGAAGACCAACTTGCTCTTGGGTAGCCTCTTCCTCTAGCATGAAATTTGTCAAATCAAAATATTCAATTTGCTGCTCTAGAGGACTATTTGGGGCAGCAAGGTCTTCTTGATAGCTCTCCTCCATCATGGATTCATCAATCAAATCAGGCCCTTCAAATGAAAGCAAAAATCTTCAATAATGCTTTCTTCATCAAGTGGCTTCAACTCTGATTTGATCTCTTCTAGTTTCTCCTCTTCAATAGGACTTGGAGTTGGTTGTTCTTCTTCCTTCTTGACTGATTGTGCAACTTGGATTAGATCAAAATCCTCTTTAGACAAAGTGCCATCATGGACACTGCATTCGAGCATACAAAATGCTGATCTTCTTCTTATTTTTCTTGTTCTTCTTCTACTACAAACTCAGCCCTAGCCACCATTGGCTCTTTAACCTTGACCTCCTCTGTTGGCTTAACCATCAAAGGGATCTTTGTAATCCCAAATTTGAGAGCCAAGTTGACCAAGCTTTTGATCATTTCTTCTTTTTTGGCTCTCTTTCTTGCTACTCTCCTTGACTGGTTTTCTGATTGTTATCTTCCCAACATGTATTTGGGGATGCAAGAGGGGGTGGGTTGGGATTCTACCAAGATCGCATTTATTTGTAATGGTGTAGGAAGTGGAAATTTTTGTTTGCTTAGAGGGAATGAATGCTTGGAAGGGAAAAGGGCGGAAGAATTGAGATGAGATGGAAGATTGGGAGATGGAGAAGGGAAATCAACACTTGGGAAGCAAATAATGGGCTTGAAACTTAACACTGCTGAGATGATAAAGCTTGGGATGGAGAAAATGAAGGACAAGGAGGTGGTGATTGACTTACCCATTGAAAAGGTTGTCTCACACTTTGCTCATATGCCTCAATATCCGCATGATCCACTGAACAAGTTGGGGTAGCATCTCAAACATGAAGTCAAGCTTCTCCTTAGGGTGTAATGTCCGTGAAAAGGGCCTTCCCATGGACAAGGTGCCCTATAACCAATCTTGAATGGTTTCATTTTTGTTGTAACCCTTGACTAAACCATGCTAGCCTCCATTCTTTGGATATTCTCCAATAGATCTACATTCTCCACATAGCTATTATCATTGTATGCATACCCTTGTTCTTGATAAGCTCCATAGCCAAATTAATTTTGCACTTTGCTCATATGTGTAGGCATACTGCTTTCGAATTTGATCAAAATGTGAATCTAGAGGAGTTGAGAAATACATTGGATGTGGGCTGCACTTGCTACTATTGTAAATGTGAATTCCATGATGGAAATGAAGTCATGATTGCATAACTTCATGGAATGGGAGGGAATGAAAGAGATGGAAGAAAAATGGATGAAATTGAATGGAAAGAAGGTCTCAGAATCTTCAAAGATGGGTTGTTGACTAGATGGAGTCACCAAATGTGCTTTGCATGTTCCTATAAAGGCTCAATCTCACCAAGAACACATAAACTTGATGAAATGAAGTGGTAAGGTGCTTCGAACTGTCCCACTGCAGATCATGCCGAAACAATTAGTAGTGAAGGTTGCACGGTGGCTAATAGTTTGCTACTTCAAGTAAAACACCTCGTAAATATGTACCTCTAACTTCTATGATCTCCCACCAAGAATGCCAAAAGTGTTAGTGTAAAATCACAAGCACCCCCGGATATCTCTCGAGATCTATTATTTGATAATGAGACACCCGTGTGATTTGCATAACATTGACCATCTCTCAAGCTATGGGACTTGCAAACTTAAGATGGTCCTCCGAGAGAAGGTTGGATCCTGGTCCTAAACTACCTTCCACAATCTACTCTAATGTAGGAAAAACTAATCTTAACCTAATCTAACTTCCAAGGGACCAAGGAAATAGAGAGAAAGAAGATAAAACCTACACTAAAGTGGTGATACACCGGAAAATGGAGGTGATATATTCTGTTGAGGGAGGAAGAAATAGGGAAAAGGAGACGAGGGAGGTCGAAAGGTGTGATATAGACCTAGATCCAAATTTACCATCAAAACTCCATGAAACACAACATCCGACACCTGCAAACATGAAATACATGCACATAAAATAGATCTAAAAGGGAGAGGCATGGAGAAACAATAAAACATGAGAAAGGGTTGAAGAATGCCACAAAATCATGAGTTTTATTGCTCTAGAAGGTGCACATACCATTAAATTTCTACTCAGAGGCACAAATACACTTGCCAGGTGTAGGAGAAGGCTTACAACTCAAAAATGGAGTCAAGAAACAAATTTGACAGGTTTCTCTACGCCTGAATGTCCCTTTTTTAAATGAGAACATTTTATAATATATATAATGTTGAGGCGAGAGAGAAAGAAGAAAAACTTGAAATATGCATCCACCAACTGAAAACATTCATTAAATGATCTCAAAATTTCAAGGACGTCTCTGAAAATCCATTCCCTAATGTATTCTAGCTTCTAGAAGAAGAAATGGGGTGCCATACTACAATAAATTTTGTGGTTGGCAAGCCTAGTTCTATAAATTTTCAAGCTAGAGATGTTTTCAAAATTTTCACCCACCTAACTTTTCCAAAATTAAAATTTCAAGATTCCATGGTGAGGAGGATGTCGAGAGCTTTCCAACGGTACCAAATTTGATAAATTTCAAGCACTTGGTTCGAAAGTTATGGCCATATGAAGATTTTAACTACAACTCTTCGCGAAAAAAACCCTCTCGCTCGAAAATCACTTTGGCCCAAAAAGCTCCAAGGGCCGAAATTCACTTAGCACTATACAACCCTCAGGGCCCGTAACTTTTCAACTCTGCATTTGGAAAAAACAACTTCCACGGGCTCTCGGGTCTTCACTTACAAACCGTGGCATTTACAAAAGTTGAAATTTTTCTAGAATTCCTCCGACAAAGATGCCTCCCGCATGTAACTTTTGGTGCCACATTTCGATGTAACTTTATTTGGTCATCGAAGGAGTTGCGGCTCATTTCATAACTTCAATCCTTTTCAAAAATAAGCCTAGAACTCTAAGATACCTTTGGAAGCACGTGTCCCTCATGCGGGCCTTAGGCATTTTTATTTTTCATTTCTTGGCGGGCTCATGGGCTCGCAATTGTAAATTGTGATTTTTAGAACAAAACAGAAAAGTACTAAAATGTCTCCACAATCGACCCATAACCACAATTTTACCATTGGTGAAAATTCTTCCCTAGGACGTCGACCCGCTTTTGGGAAAAAATCCTTATAAGGCCACCGCCCGCAACTTTCAAAATATGAGGGGTTAAAAGAACTTATTTATATTTTTGGAAAGGGGAAGAAATTTCCTCTCCGATGAAGATATTTCTAGGAAACCTTAAGTTCTTGAAAAGCATGAAAACTCAAATTGAAGCACAAAAAGGGAGAAAATGGTGTAGTTAACCAAAAATAAGCATGAGCTTATTTTGGATAACAATTTGGCAACTCACAAGGGTCATCTCCTTGCTAGATGAAGTGATCAGTGGCCTTGAAGCATCCATTGGGCAGGGAGTCTTCTTGGTAAACAAAATTCTGATATGAACTTTTAAAATATGACCCCTGAGTCACTTGGGAACTGCTGGAAATGGAGCTAATCTCACCAAATTCTTCACCCAATGGATCGCATGAGAAACAAAACACCACAACACAATATGTACAGACTGAAATCATACATACCCCAAGTGGGATATCCAAAGTGTGCTAAAGAACTTCTTCTACTGAAAGAAAACCTACCTACTCTACACTAACCGAATGAAAAGGGAACTCAAACAAATCCTGCAATTGACAGGGAGAAGTAGCTTCCCTTTCTCAAAAAGGGCAGCCATGTAAATGATTTGAAACTGAATATGGCTATTATTATGAGTGAAAAACTGACAAGAGGCCGATCTTTCACCTAAATCATCAAGGTATCAACTAGAGACAAAACAAATATCTCTTTTACTTGCTTTGTATTTAGACTAAAGAGGCATTACAGCTGATCCTTGGCACTCAAACTCATCCTCATGCTCGAAGTAAGCATGCCTGGTTTTGCTTCTCCACTTGGCTCCAATGAAGCCAAGTACCTGATTGGGCATGGTTTGGTCCTATAGATGTGCCCATTTATATGAAATTCAACTCCAAGAATGTAGTCTTCTTGTAGACCTTCCTGGATGGGTGGTGTGGAAGAGATGATGATATTCTCTTTCTCTTCCCCTTCCTTCATGGTAGTATGGAACTCCTCTATAATGTGTAGCTCATTTTTTTTTATTGCAACATCCAATGAAGTTTCTCTTACATCATCATAGTTTCTTGCAACACATGGTTGGCTATGGAGTTCCTCTTTTGTTTCTTGAAGATGATCTTGCTCTTGGGCAGCCTCTCTTCCTTTAGCATGAAAATTTTCAAATCAAAATATTTAATTTTCTTCTCTAGAGGACTATTTGGGGTAAAGCAAGGTCTTCTTGATAGCTCTCCTCCATCATGGATTCATCAATCAAAGATCAACACCTTCAAATGAAAGAAAAAAATCCTCAATAATGATTTCTTCATCAAGTGGCTTCAACTTTGGTTTGATCTCTTCTAGTCACTCCTCTTCAATAAGACTTGGAGCTAGTTGTTCTTCTTCCTTCTTGGCTGATTGTGTAGCTTGGATTGGATCAAAATCCTCTTCGCACAAAGTGCCATCATGGACACTCGCATTTAGAGCATACGACTACCGATCTTCTTCTTATTGTTCTTGTTCTTCTTCTACTACAAACTCAGCCCTAGCCACCATTAGCTCTTTAACCTTGACCTCCTCTCGTTGGCTTAAGAATCAAAGGGATCTTTGTAATCCCAAATCTGAGAGCCAAGCTTACCAAGATTTTGATCATTTCTTCTTTGTTTGGCTCTCTTTCCTGCTACTCTCCTTGACTGGTTTTTAATTGTTATCTTCCCAACATAGATTTGGGGATGCAAGGGGAGGGGTGGGTTGGGATTCAATCATTTCTGCATTTGTTTGTGGTGGTGAAGGAAGTGGAACTTCTTGTTTCTTTGGAGGGAATGAATGCTTGGAAGGGAAAAGGGCAGAAGAATTGAGATGAGATGGAAGATTAGGAGATGGAGAAGGGAAATCAACACTTGGGGCAGCATATAATGGGCTTGAATCTTGACAATGTTGAAATGATAAAGCTTTGGATGGAGAAAATGAAGGACAAGGAGGTGGTGATTGACTTACCCATTGACAAGGTTGTCTCACACTTTTCTCATATGCCTCAATATCCTCAGTCCACTGTACAAGTTGGGGCAGCATCTCAACCATGAAGTCAAGCTTCTCCTGAGGGATGTAATGTCTTTGAAAAGGGTCTTCCCATGGACAAGGTTCCCTGCAACAAATCCCAAATGTTTTCATTTGTGTTGTATCCCTTGAATGAACCATGCCAGCCTCCATTCTTTGGAACATCTCCAATGAGATCTGCATTCTCCACATAGTGTTATCATTGTATCATACCCTTTTTATTGATAAGCTCCATAGCCAAACAAATTTTTGCATTGTTCATATGGGTAGGCATATTGGTTCTGAATTTGATAAAAATGTGGATCTAGAGGAGTTGAGAAATACATTGGAGGTGGGCTACACTACTTTCTTCTGTCAGTAAATGTGAATTCCATGATGGAAATGAAGTCATGATTACACAACTTCATGTAATGGAAGGGAATGAAAGATATGGAAGAAAAATGGATGAAAACAAATGGAAAGAAGGTATGTAACTTCGAGAGATGGGTTGTTGACTAGATGGAGTCACCAAATATGCTTTGCACATGCCTCCAAAGGCTGAATCTCATAAAGAACACATCAACTTGATGAAATGAAGTGGTAAGGTGCTTCAAACCATGTCCCACCGGACATGCTAAAAGCCATGCAGTAGTGAAGGTTGCATGGTGGCTAATGGTTTATCTTGCTTGGAGTAAAACACCTCTGCGAAAGATGTAACTCTAACTTCGTGATCTCCCACCGGGTGTGCCAAAATTGTTAGTGCAAAATCACAAAGACCCATGGATATCTCTCGATTTGTTGTAGTATAATGAGACACCTTGTGTGATTTGCATAACATTGGACCATCTCTCAAGCCGTGGGAGTTGTAAACTTGAGATGAAACTCCAAAGAAGGATGGTTCCCGATCCTAAAATACCTACCAAAAGCAGTAATGCAGACAAAACTAATCTCAACCTAATATAGCTTCCAAAAGACCATGGAGAGAGAGAAAGAAGATAAAACCTACACTAAAGCGGTGATACACCAGAAAAGGAGGCGAGATATTCTATTGAGGGAGGAAGAAATAAGGAAAAGGGGAATGAGGGAGGTCAGAAAAATGTGACATAGACCCATATCTAAATCTGCCATCAAAACTCCATGAAACACAACATCCTACATTTGTAAATGTGAAATACATGCACAAAAACTGAAATCGAGAGGCATGAAGAAACAATAAAACAAGAGAAAGGGTTGAAGAATGCCACAAAAACATGAATTTTATTTCTCTAGAAGGTGCACAGACCATTACCTTTCTACTCGAGAGCAAAAATACACTTGCTGGCATAGGAGAAGGCTTACAACTCAAATGGAGTCAAGAAACAAATTTTATAGAGTTTCTCTACGCCTGAGAATGTCCCTTTTAAAATGAGAAGTTTTTACAATATATATAATGTCGAGGCAAGAGAGAAATAAGAAAAACTCAAACTATACATCCACCATCGACAAAATGCATTAAAATTATCTCAAAAAAATCAAGGTCACCTCTTAAAATCCACTCCCAACATATTCTAGCTTCGGAAGAAGAAATGGGGTGCCATCTTAATAAATTTGGTGGTTGGGAAGCATGGTTCTACACATTTTTGAGCTGGAGACGTTTTTCAATTTTTGCCCACCTAAGTTCACTAAAATTAAATTTTCAAGATTCCATGGCAAAGAGGATTTCAAGATCTTTCCAACAATACCAAATTTGTTGAATTTCGAATCTTGGTTCGAAAGTTATGGCCGTCTAAATATTTGAATCGCAACTCTTTGGCAAAAAAACCCTCCGGCTTGAAAATCATTTTTGCCCAAAAACCTCCATGGGCCTGAAATTCAGTTTCGCTTTATAAAACCTCGCGAGCCCATAACTTTACAACTCTACATTTGGTGAAAACAAATTCTACGGGCTCACGGGTCTATACTTACAAATTGCGCCATTTGCAAAAGTTACAAAATTTCCAGAATTCCTCGACGGCCCGGCTCCCGCATGTAAATTTGGTGCCAACTTAGCATGTGACTTTATCTGGTCCCCGATGGAGTTGCGGCTCATTTCATGACTTTTCTCCTTTTTAAAAGAAGCCTAAAACTCCAAGATACCTCCGGCAGCCCACTTTCCCACTTTGACTTGAAATATGGCAATGTGTCCCTCGCGAGGCTTAGGCATTTTTTCTTTTTCATTTCTCCGCGGGCTCGTGGGCCTACAATTGTAAATTTCACTTTTTAGAAAAAGCACAAAGTGCCAAAATGTCTCCCGCTGACCCGCAATTGTAATTTTCCCATTGGTGAAAAGTCTTCCCGAACACGACGACCCGGTTTTGGCAAAAATCCTTCCAAGGCCTGTTGGCTGTAACTTGTAAAATATGAGGAGTTAGAAGGACTTCTTTATAATTTTGGAACGGGAAGAAATTTCCTATCTCGATAAATATATTTCAAAGAAACCTTAAGTGATTGAAATATGTGAAAAATCAGATTGAAGAACAAAAGGGGAAAATGGTGCAGCTTAACCAAAAATAAGCATGAGATTATTTTGGATAACAATTGTACGAGATGATCTAGGAGTTGAGTCGGTGATAGCGAGTGTTAGCGAGAATCATTTCTATTTACACCATCTCTCGATATGTAGCTTAAGTGTGTGTACGAAAATGTTGTCGGATGTATGCTATTACAACTAGTGACAGATCGGAGTATGAGTCTAGTGGGCCATCTCTTGATGACCATCACATCTTGAGAGAGTTTTCTGATGTCTTTTCAGGGGAGCTACCAGGGTTACCACCCCCAAGTGAGATAGATTTTCACATAGATTTGGTTCTAGGAGCAAATCCTATCTCATGAGCACCTTATCGGATGACTACCCTTGAGCTCTGCGAGCTCAATTTGCAACTTGAGGGCCTTCTAGAGAAAGGCCTTATCCATCCTACCGTATCCCCTTGATTGCATTGGTGATTTTTGTAAAGAAGAAGGATGGATCCTGCGCATTGGGTATTGATTACCGCACCTGAACAAAGTAACGATCAAGAATCGTTACCCCCTTCCATGCATTGATGATTTATTTGATCAGATGAAGGGGGCCAAAGTTTTCTCCAAGATAGATCTTAAGTCAGGTTATCATCAGCTGAGGATCACGGAGGCATATATTCATAAGACCACCTTCCGTACGAGATATGGCCACTACGAGTTCACAGTAGTGCCTTTTGGTCCGAAGAACACCCCGTAGTGTTCATGAGATTTATGAATGTGGTATTCGGACATTTTAGATCGCTTCATGCTCATTTTACTTGATGAAATGTTGATTTAATCCAGGTGTGAGGAGCACGAGGATCAACTTCACTAGGTTCTTTAGTGTCTTTGTGAGCAACATCTTTATGGGAACCTAGAGAAGTGTGCGTTCTTTCAGACAGAGGTGCAGTATTTGGGCAACATCATTTCTAGGGAAGGCATCGCAGTCGATCCTTCCAAGATTTGAGCTATAATGGATTGGCCAACACCCACTAGTGTGACAGAGGTGCGTAGCTTCATGGGTTTAGCAAGATATTACAGTATATTTATACAGGACTTCTCTTGGGTTGCGCACCCCATCACTTACTTTCAGCGGAAAGGAAGTTAGTTTGTATGGTTAAATAGATGTGAGCAGGCCTTCAGTACACCAAAGTAGTGTTGTACGACAATGCCTATTCTTGTAGTGCCAGATCCTGAGGGTGAGTTATTCGTATGCACAGATGCTTCTTTGGCAGGACTTGGAGGTGTGATGATACAGGAGGGCAAGGTAGTTTCTTTTGAGTCTTGCAAAATCAAAGATTATGAACTTAATTATCTGACTCATGATCTTGAGCTTGCAGTAGTTGTACATGCCTTGGTTTGATGGAGACACTTCCTTCTTGGCTAGAGATTTACACTCAGGACTGATCACTTGAGTCTACGACACATCTTCACGCAACCCAATCTAAGTGCTTGTCGGCAGTTGGATGGAGTTTATTTGTGAGTATGACTTGGAGATAAAGCATGTGAAAGGGAAGAATAACATGGTTACTGAGATGCCCCGAGTAGACAGAGACATGTGGTTATGGCCACTTCAAAGTGGGAACAAACTTACGAGCAGATATTATAGTAGCTTCCTCACGGCAGCTTCTACCTTATAAAGAAGAGCAGATTTTGAGTCTTAGAGACCCCTTGAGGGGAAGTTTGATGGATTTTCATTAGAGATAGATGGCCTTCTCTAACATAGAGGTTGGATATATGTTCCTAGATATGGAGGCTTGAGACAAGACATTTTGACAGAGGCTCATTGTGCACCCTATTCAGCCCATCCCGAGGTGAAGAAGATGCACACTACCTTGAGACAGTTGTACCATTGGAGGGGACTTCGGAGAGACATGGCTTAGTTTGTGTCACACTTGTTTAGAGTGTCAGAAGGTGAAGGATGAGCATTAGCATCCAGCTGGCCTTCTCTTTCCTCATGCTATACTAGAGTGGAAGTGGAACACCATTTCCATGGAATTCATTGTTGGGTTACCGACGTCAGATACCACCATGACGCCATCATGGTCACGGTGGATAAATTGATGAAAGTTCCTCATTTTTATCCGGTGATGACCACCTACACAAAAGTGCGGTGGCATGGGTATATCTAGATGAGATTGTCATATTGGACGAGATTCCACTAATATCATTTGTGACCATGCGACCCATTGTATACTTCCCACTTTGTACTACCATGCATTATTCCCTTGGGATGAAGATAAATTTCAGCACAATGTATCACCCCGAGACAGATGGGCGATCGAGTGGGTGAATCAGATCTTGGAGGACATGCTTAGGATGTACATTATGGATCACCAGTCGAGATGGGAGGAGTATTTTTACTTGGTGGAGTTTGCCTACAATAATAGTTTTCGAGTCGATAGGCATGGCTCCTTTTTAGGAACTCGTATGATGCTGAGTGCATGACACCTCTTAGTTGGGACAAAGCTAGAGAATCGGGTTTCTCTTGGGACATCTTTATTATAGGACTTGGAGCAGCAGTGTTTATGATCGGAAGAGATCACAGGAGGTATAGGACATGAAGAAGAAGTATGTAGATCAACATAGGATAGATCACAGCTTTGAGGTGGAAATGAAGGTGTTCCTTCATGTTAGGCCACATAAGATCCCCATCCATTACGGAAAAGGTGCTAAGGTAGCTCCTAGGTTTGTGGGTCCTTTTGATATCTTGGAGCGTATCGGCCCTTTTCCTACCGTCTAGCATTACTACCCAACTTGTCTCGCATCCATTATGTATTTCATGTTTATGTACTTACAATATATTTGCGATCCTTCTCATGTGCTTGATTAGACCTCATTGTAGGTGTAGGATCGGGGAAGGTGATGGTGGAGCCCATCTGAATTTTAGATTACAAGAACCTATGCCTTTGAGGCAGAGAGATTGACCAAGTTCAAGTTTAGTGGGATAGGTATAATGAGACTCGCTACTTACATGGGAGGATGCTACAAGTCTTTACGAGTCCAGTTCCCACACCTATTCTTGTGACTTCCAGGGAGGAAGTTGAGTCTAAGGAGAGGGGGATGTAGTGCCCACTTCCCTTCGACACCTATTACTTTTGATTTTGTTATTGTTGGCTATACATATGGACATTATAGTATCATTTTGATGATTTAGATACTTGGATTATGGTTAGACTTTGATTTATAGTATTATGTGTGTGGTTTATTAGAGGTATGTTATATTGATGATGGTGGACTATCGACATGGTTATATATTATGACTTTCATGTTTTGTTATATTGAGTAGACCTTAGTAGTTAAACTAATATTTTGATCCGATGTGTTGGTATCCAATTTGATTCTCCTTTGGAATTTGAAAAGCATCACATATTTAGCAAGATACTTAGAGATAGACAAATCATGGTGTAAGTCATTTTGTAGCCATGGATGAGATTCAACCGACTCTTTGTCACTCAGGTGTTTGAAAAAATGGATAGCACCTTCATAAGGGTTTGATCTACCCTCACTACTTTAGGTTGTACCTTCAACTAGGGCGAGAGGACCCGCTCGTAACTCGTGTTGGTGAAGGACATCAAGAGATCCTCGTTATCCAAAATTCACCCCTCAAGGTAATTTTGATAACCTACATCAAATTCTTCAGTCCCAAGCAAGTAGATTGATTCAAGGCCCGAAATCATGTTTTTGGGGCCCCTTCAGCTTCTCTCTAACTCTCCCATCCAAGAAAAAATCCCAACGAGTTAGAAAAAATGGAAAAAATGCAAAAAATAAGGTCACAGGATTGTTTTAAGGCATTGCGGGTCTGAAGGGTGTGGGTCATACCAGTGTGGGTCATACCGAGGTTTGTCGTACCAAGTTCGTGGCTGAAATACAAAGAAAATCAGCTAAGTCGAACTTTTTGTCCTAGGCGGTCCGTGGGATAGTTGGGACGTTGGTACATGCGGGACGCGAATCGGCCGATTTTCCGCAAGTCAGTCAATTGCGGGCGGTGCGAGATTTTCATCCGGGATAGCCGGGACAAAAGTACGCGCGGGACGCGTGCAAGATGTGCAAAGGTGAAAAGGTCGCAAAGGGGGACAAGGAAGCCCGAATCGGCCGATGCGGAAGAATGTGTCCGGGACAGCTGGGACACGCGGACCCGATTTTGCTGCAATATCCGCAACTCAAAGGAAAAGTCAATGTTTGACTCTGAAACTTCAAACGGCCATAACTTTTGACTCCGAGCTCCGATTTTCACAAAATTGGATTGTAAGGCTGGAATGGTCTATTAGCAGGAGGCTTGACACAGTTCTCGATTTAATTTTTGAATGGGTGGCCTGTTAGGCTGATATGGTGGTCTATTGGGTTGAGTTTGAGGCTGATATGGAGGTCTAAAATTTTAAGCTTGTTGCCTCTTAAGTGTCACCAACTCATTACCCAAATTTTGTAGTTGTTTCATGAATTCTTGGAGCTCATTTGAGGCATTGGAAGATGAAGTATAAGCTTCGGTTGAATTCTAATTTCTTGGAGCAAGAAAGGAGCTAATGTGGGTGTTTGACTAGTACATGGATTTCCTAACTCGGATAAAGAGGCATAGGTGGCCTAGGTGCAAATTTACCACCTGAATCAAACAATTCTCAGCTCTACTGAAACATTATAGGATGCGGGAAAAGTTACACCTCCCATGGATTGAATCATCATAAAGAACATCAAAATTTAAAGCTTTAATAAAGTATAGGAAATCACCTTCAAATGTTGGTCCCATGGATATATATTTTTTCCTTCACATTGTATCTTTAGATTGTGAGTGGACACAAAAGGGAAAATGATTTAATATTTTAGTAAATCTTACGTAGGCTAATACTATTTATGTGGTTCAGTTGTCTTTTTGTTAAATTTTGAGTAATGCAATTTGACATCTGATTTTAGGAAATATTATGTGGGCATCTGTAATTAATGTGTCTTAATTTAATTACTGGATGAATTTTCCGTTGTATTTTGATGGAAGGTTTCGATTTGATTTCATGTCTATGATTTGATAGTAGGTTTCATGGTCTTAGGGTTTCGGAGACTGATTTCAAACAATAGTTAGAAAGGTTTTGGATACATTTTGTGTTCTGCAAAATCACTCTAGATTGTAATTTTAAAGGTATTTTGTTGGTTTATGCCATCAATGTGGATCCATTTCATTTTTTAATAAGCTTGACATAATGTGTTTTTGTAGTAGCTTTTTGCTTCATGGGTGGGGGTACATGTTCTAAGATCTCATAGGATTGATCTTAGACAATACTAGTAGCCATGAGCATAGTATTAGAAAGATCTCATGTTTTATTGAAATTGATATGCGTGCCCTAACCACCTACATCATAACCATGTGCACGACCCCCTTGCCCGGGCCCTATGACGTCGGCGTGTAGTGCACTCTCCTCGCTGTAAATAACATGCATGTGCAGGGTTCATGATCGACGAGTCATGTGTTCTTTACAGGAAAGATGTAACATTAGATTTTATTCAGAATCGATCGACACTTTGAATGGGGGAATATGTTCTCAATTTTTTTAAAAATGGCATATTTATTTTGCAAACACCGTGGTTGGCGTTTCCAATCTCAAGATAAAGCATATAGAGGGCAAGCTCTATGATTAGAAATGCAAGCCAAATACATGGTGAATCCCATGTCCGGAGGTGGGTTATCTCGCTTAAACCCCATTCTCTTCATACCAAAAATTCCCATAGACAAATTATCTCGTATTTCCAACATTCTCAAACCTTGTCAAAAACCATAGGTTTCAAACCCTCACAGAGCAAGGTTAGGCGGTTCTAGAGTGATCACATGAGCATTCTTTGGGACGAACAATTACCCTCCAAAATGGGTTTACATAATGGATAGGACATGGTGGACATATTATCAAAGGCATTAACCTTCATTCGAAATTCCAAGGTAAGATCATTGTAGTCAAGTATGGAGGAGCAGCCATGAAAAGTGAGGTTTTAATTAATGGGGTTTTTAAGGACTTGGTTTTGCTTTCTTGTGTGGGATTGAGGCATGTTTTTGTGCATGGTGGTGGTTCTGAAATCAATGAATGGCTTACTAGAGTAGGGATCCACCCTCGATTCCCAAGAATTACTCGAGAGTCACGATGCACCCACAATGGAGGTTGTTGAGATGATGTTGGTTGGCAAGGTGAATAAGTCATTGGTTTCTTTGATCAATAGGGATGGGGGCAATGTTGTGGGGTTTTGTAGGAAGGATGGGAAAATTTTTACTATAAGGTCAGCAGGAAGGTATTTGGGTTTTAAGGGAGAAGTTTCTCACATAAATATTAGTGTATTGAAGGGCATTGTTGACAATGGAATTATCCCCATGATTTCCTCTGTTGCAGTAGATGACAGTGGGTAGGTGTACAATATCAATGTTGATACTATGGCGGGGGAAATTATAGCTTCTCTGGGTGCAGAGAAGCTCATATTGTTGATTGCCTCTATTAGCAAATGATAGTGGGTAGGTGTATGATATCAATGTTGATCTTTGTGGCAGAATTTCTTTTGGACAAGGATAAACCTAAGTCTCTTATGAAGGAAGTGAATATTGAAGGTGTTAAGAAGTTGGTGGAGCAGGGGACCGTGTCTAGTGGAATGATACCTAAAGTGAATTGTTGTGTTCGGACCATTACATAGGGATTTCAGACTACTAGTATCATCGATGGAAGGATTCCACACTCTTTACTCTTTAAGATTCTTACGGATGAAGGGGCTGAGACAATGATTACATGTTGATTTATTGAAAGATGACATGTTTGTGGAAGTTTTTTTTTTCGTTGTTCCTGTTGTCATTTCAGGGTTCATTCCCTTGATGGGTTTTTATGTTTTAGTTTTTAGAATTATAATGGAATATGGGTTTGACGCTCACAAAGTGGATGGTTGATATCAGAATCCAGTAAGATTTTCAATTGCAATTATGACTGAGCTCCTCCCAGAATATATAGAAAAAGAGTGGTAAGAGTGGCACGCTAAGCAATGAAGATAGAAAAGTTTTTGCGAGAGGTTTTTTTCTACTTTATAATTTAACAAATTGGCAAGTTCTCATTTCTATTTGACATGGTGTGGTATAAGTACAAATTTATCTTCTGCTCCATGTTAAGATGTTACTAGATATAACTTAGTTGGATATATAATTGTGCTGCCTGACATGCTTTAAAGGATAAATTGTTGATGAACATTGAAATCTTTCACTTCATGGATGCATAAATTTACAATATTTTAAATTAAACTTACCTCTATAACCCAAGGTAGTATGATCACATTGGCATTCATCATCATGCTGATGTTCCTCTTGTTATTAGAAATTGCATGTGGATAGGTTAATTTAACTCGATTTTTCACATTGTCATCTATATTTGAATAAGAATCTAGTGACTTGGAAATTCAATGATCTTTTTATTATTACTACATTTATAATGCCTACTTTTAGCTTCAATACATTCTTCCATGGATTTAAAAGTGAAAAGATTTTCGTGTTCGTTTAGAGTTTCAATTTTCTCCTTTCTTTATATACTTCACTCTTTTAGATATATGTCAATCATTATTTAAAATCCCAATTCCCTCACAATGATTCAAATATTTCCTCAAAAACTCAACTTAGAAATATAACTTGTACAAAAAAAGTTTGGATTGAATTTTATCTCCAACGAGTGAAACACAAGACCTTATTTGATTGGAATGGTATATGGCTATCTAGGCAACTAAATTCAAACTTATCATGATCTAAAAGTGATTTCAACATGTGGACTTTTTGTCAACACTTTTAAGACATTTTAAGACATTTTTTTTACCAAAATATGTTTCTTCTTTGTTAGTGTCTCACTCTCAAGAACCTCTCTGTTTATTCAAGATTGACGCTTTCAAACCAAAAATAACAGAAATTTATCCCAAAAAAGAAAGTTCAAAATAACTAAAATACACAGAAATTTATTCCTACACTTACAAAATCAATCACACCCCTTATCAACATCAACTACAAAAGTAATAACTATCTCTCTAAATCAAATAACATATATCGTTCGGCGTTCACATTGCATTGTACACATGCGATTGCTAGTATATATAAAAAAGTTCTCATAAAACAAAAATTATAAATGTGAGACTTTAAAACACAAGTGCAGAATTTATTAAAGTAAAAACTTAAAAAAACCAACCCGTGGATAGGCTAGCTGCGGCCATGGTGGAGATTTATTAGTTATTTTTGGGGTGGGTTGGGTTGACTACCCCACCCCTATACTTTTGAGTAATCAAACCCCATTCAATTAAACAAGTGCAGAATTTATTAAAGTAAAAACTTAAAACAAAGCAACCCGTGGATAGGCCTAGCAGTGGCGATGGTGGAGATTTATTAGTTATTGGTGGGGGTGGGTCAATCGACTACCCCACCCCTATACTTTTGAGTAATCAAACCCCATTCAATCAAACAAGTGCATAATTTATTAAAGTAAAAACTTAAAACAAAGCAACCCATGGATAGGCCTAGCCGCGACCATGGTGGAGATTTATTAGTTATTGGTGGGGGTGGGTTGGTCGATTACCCCACCCCTATACTTTTGAGTAATCAAACCCCATTCAATTAAATCCTAACCTCTAAACATTGCCTCAGCCGATACATTAAACAATGCAAAAAAAAAAAATGTGGCCCACCAATAATCTTAAACTGCGCATTTCCTTCTTGTGTGCGGCCGTGACCTCCTTCCTTCAGGTGAATATATATATATATATATATATATATATATGTATGTATGTATGTATGTATGTATGTATGTATGTATGTATGTATGTATGTATGTATGTATGTATGTATGTATGTATGTATGTATGTTCACATGGCAAAATTTGACATGAATTTGATCTTTACGAGACCAAAATGACATAAATTATGTATGTATGTAGGATATATGTATGTATGTATATTAGCATGCATTAGGGAAATCCTTTGATGAACACCTAGGATGAAAAATTAGCATGAAGATAACTAAGCCCTTCAACAACTAAAACATAAAGTGAGGGAGCAAGAGGGTAACCTTACCGAATAGGCCGGTGATTGGACACTATTAATGGTGACACATGCCCTTGCATCTTGGAAGAGCTTCTTCACTATGTTGACGAATTTGGAGCCAAAGCCAAGAGATTGAAGCATTGCAAAATCAATGGCCATTCAATCCTTTCGTAGGATTTTTCAAAATCAATTTTCACAAACATTTCTTGCTGATTTAAAATTCTTATCCATTCCATGCCCTCCATAATGGAAATGATGTTGGTCAATATGAATCATTGCGATTGAAACTGTCTTATTGGATTTCACAAGAGGGGTCTCATACCCTAAATATCTTGCTTGTCCTGACCCAATAAACTATCTTTAACTTTACCATTTTACACTTTTTTAAGAAGCAACATTTATGAACAAACAAAAGATGTTGTATGGGATATCCTCTTTCTCTAGTTGTTACCAATCATTTCATGGAGTCTTTTGAGGAAGTTGCTCTCTACTCTTTTCCATTAAAACTAAAGTTGTGGAAAAGATATGTTGATAAGACCAACTTGGGTTGGCAACATGATAAACATAAAGAGGATTTCCAAACTGATGCTAACAATATTATGGACAGAAAAATCAATAAAGAATTAGAATCGATGGTAAATTGCCTTTTCCTGGACATCCTCCTTAGAAGGAAATCGATGCAACTTTGACTTGTCAAGTTTATCACAAATCGACCTATACGGACCTATATCTACATGCCTCATCCCATCATTAATTGACAAAAAGAAGGGGTCTTTAAGACATTGGTTTAGAAGGGAATTCATAATCTATGAGATACTCATTTAGAGCAAGAGATCAAACATTTAATCGCAGTTTTCAAGAAAAAATGGATACAAAACTCTTAAGAAGCAAGAAGAAGCCATGAAAAGAGAGAATGTGAATGATTCAATAGGAATTCCTTTGGATTTTATCTCTTATGTGGGGGACATCTCTAACAAATTGTCAAAAATCTAGAGCAATCTTCTTACCTAATAAAAGCTTAGGAATTGAGTAAGTCTTCTAAGGGGTTATTTAGAGCCAACTCAAAAAGTAGCATGTACATGATTGATTGTTCTTGTGAAGTGTCAGTATGTTGATGAAATGGGATGTTCCATTGTTAAAGAGTTAATGAACATGATTTTGATATTAAAATAGAGAGAGTAGTCAAGTCAACACCTTTGGCAGAGGACTATTTTAAGACAAAACACTACGTTTGTATTGTAAACACCAAGGTTTAGGAAGAACTCGCAGATTTGCAAACATGAAAACAATCTAATATTTGGACTGAACCAAGCTTGAAGACCGATTATCAATTTTCTCAAAACCCCTACCATGGAGGAAAATTGACTATTAAAGATAATTAGTGGTTAAACTAATTAAGTGATTATTATAAGGATTAGTTCAATTGAAAATTTAGAAATAGTAGTTATAATACTTTTTTTTTTTGAAAAGATACTTCACATATTTACAATTTTTTTGGTACAAAAATCTGCTCAAAGACCAGTGTATACAAACATTACAGTCTCTTCTTCAAGGAAACAAAGAAAGAGATAAAATAAGAATAATCATTAGGATCAAACAATTTGGCTTCCTTGATCGAAGACACCCTTTGGCCAACAATTTGCATACAAACCTTTTCTTTCCACAAAAGGCAAAAATCATACAAAACATATTGGCATCGGAGTTTCCAAATAACAAACATAATCAAATCCTCAAACAAGGCCAAATGCCCTAAGAGGAGCCTCGAATTGTAGAACTAGAGTCCCCAATCACAACAACACACCAATGTAGGTTCCCCCGAAGGATGGTGAGCGAATCATCTCAAGAGTATAATATTAAATAAGCAAACCATTATATCATTGATTTAGTGGTTTGACTAATTATTAGTTATAACCACTAGTTCATTTATTATTTTAGCTGTAATAACTATAATATTTGATGAGATAACCACTCTCATAATGTCATTTAATTGTTTCCTAAGGTTTTCCTTTATTGGTATCGGGGTGCTTCACAAGTAATATCTTTAAAACAGAACCTAGTCCACAATCGATATTCATTCCTGTTTCATCTTAATGATGGATCATGGAGTGTGTTATGGAATGTTGATCTAAAAAAATCTACACATGTTTTCAGAAAATCTATATAGTTTCTCCAAAAACATATGGACCATGAAAACATTAGCTATCTAATATATATACTTGATCGCCACTAAAATAACTCACTCGTAGGTATTCATTCGTACATGCAAAACACGGTTGCCTTCCTAGAGGCCAATTGCTTGAGAGCCATACCGGTAGGAAATTCACTCAATTTATAAAATACGCTTGTTCTCATTAAAATTCCTTCTAATATAGTTCCCATTGATCATATATGATACCCCAAGTCTTCACCCTATTAAGGAACTCATTCTGACTTAGATGACACAATTTTTTTCACTAGGTCCTGGGGATAACTATACAAATTTTTCTCTAGTTTAAACTTCATTCGATAAATTTCATACGATCCTCCTCACCATGATGAATGTAATATGATCCTTCTATTGAGGGAAATCTTGCAGATTCACTATAGTATGGTTGCCATTTGTGATATGTGATATGTTCCTCCTCACTAGGGACTAGCCCTATAAGATTCACACTCGTATAGATGTCATTCATCATATATGCTACAATATCTCTTTTTTTTGCTATTGATCCCTAGGGAGAAGGCCGTAGCCTGCAAAAAAAAAACATTTCCGTACCAGTCCATGATATACATGATCATCAATGGACACCCAAAATAAGTTTTCACACCTTATTGTGCATCATACATAACCTGAAATCAAAAGATACAATATCTACTACGAGGGCAATATAGAAACTACCCCTAAAACTATACTCTTAGGCATGACCATAAAACTATAGAACCATAAAACCATATCCAACCAGGACCCCATCAAAAAAGTAACCCAAGCATGAGCAAATCAAACCATTTACTCCATATTCTCACCTTTGGAAGGAATTTCATCTAAAATCTCCACGTCGGAGTTGCTCCTGCATGATGAGGAAGAAGGAGAACTGTCCACGCAACATTTCGACATCTTTGCCTTGGCATAATCCGGGAGTCAGCGTACACCCTAATTTTTTGCTATAGTTTCCAAACTCCTGCAAATGACCTAAACTCCTTAAGCCAATGCATGAATGTGGTACTGCATGCTCACCAACCGATCTTCCAAGCCCTCATGTTCTTTGTGGAGGACGAACTGGCCCGAGGAATTCGAGAGAATATTAGCTGTGCTCAAACCCTGAGCAACCTCAAAGACATTCTGACGACCAACAGATCAAGGTTGGGATCCAACATGAGATTTCACATTTTTTCAGAGATATCAGTATCCTCCATCTCCTTGATGTTCTCTGCCATCAACTAGACTCGTGCCAGCCAACTCCTCATTGAGGCATTCTTTATCTTCCCCTCTATCCAATGTGAAAAGGATTCTCCCTAGGCCTCACTCGTATGGGCTCGACATCTCTTATGGCTAAGACTCACTGCTCACATCATCTCGCATTCCCCATGCTAACCAGTGGATGAACCAACAGAGCACTAAAAACCACTTTGGAAAGAGAGGAAGGAAAGCTTGAAGAGATAAAAGAAACCAACCCCATCCTTCCATAAATATACATGCCTTCACCCAATTCTCGAAAAAAATCCACATGCGCCAATACCCGAAATCTTCAGCCAAATCCATCACTGTAATTGTCATCATACTACATGAAATGTTATAAATAGTAATGCGACCATCTCTATCAATTCCCCCTCCTTCCCAGACCATCAGTGCGTACCTGACACAAGGGACATAATATCATCAGGAAAGAACGACTCCCAGATTTGGGATGTTGTATGATGATTTCCCCATAATTCAGATACTCGATTGTCGATTCTATTTGCCTCCTAATTTCCTTCCCTTTTTATGTGAGAGAATTTCACCTCAACAAAAGAAGTAAGAATTGCTTTGATTTTCCTCCAAATTGGAATCAAAGACCGTGCATTTGGGGTATTGAAAGGAACGATAAAGAAAATTATTCCAAGCCATGATCTCAAATGATAATAGCACACCACATTATATTTGCAAAACATAAGAGCTAAAATACCATATATGGAAATCCATCATAATCCATAATGCTCAATACATTACAATACAATGACTTTAATTACTCAATAAGAAAGATGTACATATAGGAGAAGTTCAACTACTACCTAAATTAGTGGTGAAGAAATCCCACTAATCGATACTTTGTAGTTAAGTTTACTCCATAAGACTAGTAAGCTAACTCCACATAACTGAGAAACTAACTCAACACAACTAGTAAACTAACTCCACACAACTAGTACACCTAAGCAAGCTAACCCAACAAGTGTAGGGCTAACACAAGTGTAAGAATTAACCTAATAAATAAATAAAAGGATAAATAATAACCTACATTAACACCCCCCGTAAGCATAGCTTAGGTCGGCAGAAAAGAAGGTGAGTCCTAACAACAAGGCTTGATGAGTTACCCATGTACAATAACTGGGAAAAATGGACACTGCAAGGTACCCAAAACTAGTATTTACAAAGTAGAGAGAGCAAAATCCAGCTACAAGATATCCTAAGAAGCTCGGCTCCACAAACTCATACAATGTTGAAGAAGTTTGGTGTGCACTTGTGGTCTGAATCTACTACTTAATCATAGAACTCAAAAACAATTGACACCGGGCTTCACCAAAATAGGTCCATGCAAGCAGAGTCTTAATGGAGTGATGTCGAAAGTGCAATAAAAACACCAAACATAATTTGATCAACTGCTACAAATAGGTGTGCCACATCCAAAAACAACCAAGACAACAAGGCAAGGACACGAGATCCAAATAAATTGGAGTGCCACGATCCAAGAAAAGCCAAGGTAACAAGGCAAGGACACAAAACCCGAAGAAGTAAGATCAACTACTACAAATAGGTGTGTCACGATCCAAGAACAATAACCAAGGCAACAAGGCAAGGACACGAGATCTAAATAAATAAGAGTGTCATGATCCAAGAAAAGCCAAGGTAATAAGGAAAGGACATGAAACTCGAAGAAGTAGTATCAACACGTAACAAGGCAAGGACACGAAACCCGAAATAGTATCAACACCACACCCTCCCATACTGTTGAATGGGTAGAGTGACACCATAGATCTGTATGAGTTGCCCAAAATCAACTACTCAAAAACTAACAAACTAACACTGGCTTCACCATAATAACTCCCCCATAAGAGAGACTGTCAACATGCAAAAATGTCGAAAATATAGATCTAAAATATCTCAACAAACAAGAGAGATATAAATGGTGGCACTTTATAATTGAGTGCATGTTACAAATATGACATTTTAAATTTTTAGTTTATTTCTCAAAATAAACAGTTCCAATGGAACAAAGCAAGAAAAAAATAAACACTTTTGAAACAAACGACACTCAAATTTGAGTTACCGATCAAAAGATACAAAATTTTCAAGTTTGTTCTTTAAAAATAAATGAAATGCCCTGCAATCTTCGATTTATTTCTTGGAAAAAACTTTCCAATTCCATATCTCAAAATGGAAGAAGAGAAAAAAAACCGAGAACCGAATATGAAAAACCCATAAATGGTTTTTCCAGATTTTTTGCCTCTTTGGCACTGATTTCCCTATGACATGGATATTGAAGATTTCAATTTTCCCCTCAAACAAAAGCTTTGAGAAGTGGAAGAAAAAAACCCAATACCGAATGCAAAAAACCCGAAAACCGAAATAGCATTTCTCGTGACTTTTTGCCTTCCCAACACTGATTTCCTTTGGCATGGAAGATTTCCATTTCTTCATCCAATAAAACCTCTCGAGAAGCGAAAGAAAAAAACCCAATCTTGAATGCCAAAACCCGTAAAAGCCCAAAAAGTGTTTCTCTCGAAATTTTTGCCTCCCGACAATGATTTCCCCATGGCATGAATATCGAAGATTTTCACTTCCTTGTCAA
Source organism: Taxus wallichiana var. yunnanensis (assembly GCA_018340775.1). Classification (NCBI taxonomy): domain Eukaryota; kingdom Viridiplantae; phylum Streptophyta; class Pinopsida; order Cupressales; family Taxaceae; genus Taxus; species Taxus wallichiana. The sequence continues at coordinate 574,595,703 of CM031236.1, forward strand.
ACAAAAACTCGAGAAGCGGAAGAAAAAAACCCAAATCTGAATGCAAAAAACCAAAAAATCCAAAACCATTTTTCCTGGATGTTCTAATTCCCACAGTAAGGATTTCCCAATCACAAATTTGGAGAATGTCCGATTCTCGCCAAATAGGAATGTTTCAAAATGGAAGAAAAAAACTTAGTAACGGACACAAAAAACCTAGAAATCATTTTTTTGGATTTTTACTTCCTTGACAAATATTTATTCCCTTGGCACGGATTTTCAAGTGGATCATGCGTATCATATCAATGTCCTCTGCAAAACTAAAACACACTCAAAAACAAACCTGTCTTCTTCAATAAATGAGTTTATAATTGTTTCTAGGGTTTTTTACCTTCTAAATCCAACAGAGCCCTCTCTGCTTTTGCGTAAAATGGACGCTGCAACATAGTGCTAACAAATTTTAAAATATATGAAAATAAATAAACTCTTGCAAAAAAATTACAGATGGATGTCTACATCATTTGCACGCTTTGATACCATGAAAGGAACGATAGGAAAATTGTTCCAAGCTGCGATCTCGAGATGATAATAGCACACCACATTAGATTTTCAAAACATAAGATCTAAAATATCTCAACAAACAAGAGAGATATAAATGGTGGCACTTTATAATTGAGTGTGTGTTACAAATATGACATTTTAAATTTTTAGTTTATTTCTAAAAATAAATAGTTCCAATGGAACAAACATGAAAAAATAAGCACTTTTGAAACAAATGACACTCAAATTCGAGTTACCAATCAAGTAGATACAAAATTTTAAAGTTTGTTCTTTAAAAATAAATAAAATGCCCCGTAATATTTGATTTATTTCTTGGAAAAAACTTTCCAATTCCATATCTCAAAATGAAAGAAGAGGAAAAAAACCTAGAACCGAATGTGAAAAACCCATAAATGGTTTTCCAAATTCTCTACCTCTTTGCACTTGATTTCCCTATGACATGGATATTGAAGATTTCAATTTTCCCCTCAAACAAAAGCTCGAGAAGTGGAAGAAAAAAACCCAATACCGAATGCAAAAACCTAGAAAAACCCAAATAGCGTTTCTCTGGACTTTTTGCCTTCCAATTGCTTGATTTCCCTTTGGCATGGAAGATTTCCATTTCTTCGTCCAACAAAACCTTTGAGAAGCGAAAGAAAAAAACCCAATACTAAATGCCAAAACCCGTAAAAACCCAAAAAGTGTTTCTCTGGACTTTTTGCCTCCCTAAAGACCGATTTTGCCATGGCACGGATATCGAAGATTTCCACTTCCTCTTCAAACAAAAAATTTGAGAAGCGGAAGAAAAAAACCCAAATATTAAATGCAAAAAACCCAAAAAAATCCAGAAATCATTTTTTTGGATGTTCTAATTCCCCGGTAAGGATTTCCCCAATCACGAATTTGGAAAATGTCCAGATTCTCGCCAAATAGGAATGCTGCAAAGTGGAAGAAAAAAACCTAGTAATGAACGCAAAAACCTAGAAATCATTTTTCTAGATTTTCTACTTCCTTGACAAATATTTCTTCCCGGCATGGATTTTCAAGTGGATCTGTATGTATCAATGTCTGCCGCAAAACCAAAACACACTCAAAAACAAACCGTCTTCTTCAATAAATGAGTTTATAATTGTTTCAGGGTTTCACGCCTTTTGAATCCAACAGAGCCCTCCGTTTTGCGTATAAATGGATGCTGCAACATAGTGCTAACACATTTTAAAATATATGAAAATAAATAAACTCTTACTTGCAAAAATTTTATAGATGGATGTCTACATCATCTACTGCTTTGATACCATGACAGAACGATAGGAAAATTGTTCCAAGCCGCGATCTCGTATGATAATAGACACCACACTAGATTTGCAAAACATAAGATCTAAAATATCTCAACAAACAAGAGAGATATAAATGGTGGCACTTTATAAATGAGTGCATGTTACAAATATGACATTTTAAATTTTTAGTTTATTTCTCAAAATAAATAGTTCCATTAGAACAAGTAAGAAAAAACAAACACTTTTGAAACAAACGACACTCAAATTTGAGTTACCGATCAATAGATACAAATTTTTAAAGTTTGTTCTTTAAAAATAAATAAAATGCCTACTGATCTTCGATTTATTTCTTGGAAAAAAATTTCCAATTCCATATTTGTAAAACGAAAGAAGAGAAAAAAACCTAGAATCCAATGTGAAAAAACCATAAATGGTTTTTCCAGTTTTCAAATCTTTGGCACCGATTTCCCTATGACAAAAGCTCTTGAAAGCGGAAGAAAAAAACCAATACCGAATGCAAAAACCCGAAAAACCCAAATAGCGTTTCTCTGGACTTTTTGCCTTCCCAACACCGATTTCCCTTTGGCATGGAAGATTTCCATTTCTTCGTCCAACAAAATCTCTCGAGAAGTGGAAGAAAAACCCAAATCTTGAATGCCAAAACCTAGAAAAACCCAAAAGCGTTTCTCTGGACTTTTGCCTCCCGAGCACTAATTTCCCCATGGCATGGATATCGAAGATTTCCACTTCCTCATCAAACAAAAACTCTGAGAAGTGGAAGAAAAAAACTCAAAATTGAATGCAAAAACCCAAAAAAATCAAACCGTTTTTCTCGGATGTTCTAATTCCCCATAAGGATTTCCCCATCACGAATTTGGAAAATGTCCAGATTCTCGCCAAATAGGAATGCTGCAAAGTGGAAGAAAAAAACCTAGTAACGGACGTAAAAAACCTAGAAATCATTTTTTTGGATTTTCTACTTCCCCGACAAAGATTTCTTCCTCGCACGGATTTTCAAGTGGATCTCAGACGTATCAATGTCCGCCTTTGCAAAACCAAAACACACTAAAAAATAGTCTTCTTCATAAGCCGAGTTTAGAATTGTTTATGGGGTTTTGTTGCCTTACGAATCCAACAGAGCCTCCGTTTTGCATAAAAATGGACGCTATGAACATAGTCTTTAACACATTTTAAAATATATGAAAATAAATAAACTCTTACTTGCAAAAAAATTTACATATGGACATGTCTACATCATCTACCGCTTTGATACCATGACAGAATGATAGGAAAATTGTTCCAAGCCGTGATCTCGGATGATAATAGCACACCACATTAGATTTGCAAAACATAAGATCTAAAATATTTCAACAAACAAGAGAGATATAAATGGTGGCACTTTATAATCGAGTGCGTGTTACAAATATGAAATTTTAAATTTTTATTTTATTTCTCAAAATAAAATGCAGTTCAATGGAACAAGTAAGAAAAAAATAAACACTTTTGAAACAAACGACACTCAAATTTGAGTTACCGATCAATAGATACAAAATTTTCAAGTTTGTTCTTTAAAAATAAATAAAATGCCCTGCAATCTTCGATTTATTTCTTGGAAAAAACTTTCCAATTCCATATATGTAAAACGGAAGAAGAGAAAAAAACCTAGAACCGAATGTGAAAAACCCATAAATGGTTTTTCCAGATTTTCTCTGCCTCTTCTTAAACCGATTTCCCTATGACATGGATATTGAAGATTTCAATTTTCCCCTTAAACAAAAGCTCGAGAAGTGGAAGAAAAAAACCCAATACCGAATGCAAAAACCGAGAAAAACCCAAATAGCATTTCTCTCGGACTTTTGCCTTCCCAACACCGATTTCCCTTTGGCATGGAAGATTTCCATTTCTTCGTCCAACAAAACCTCCGAGAAGCGGAAGAAAAATCCCAATACTTGAATGCCAAAACCCAAAAAACCCAAAAGTGTTTCTCTGGACTTTTTGCCTCCTCAGCACCGATTTCATCATGGCACGGATATCGAAGATTTCCACTTCCTCTTCAAACAAAAACTTTGAGAGGCGGAAGAAAAAAACCCAAATACCGAATGCAAAAAAACCCAAAAAATCGAAATCATTTTTCTCGGATGTTCTAATTTCCCGTAAGGATTTCCCAATCACGAATTTGGAAAATGTCCAAATTCTCGCCAAATAGGAATGTCAGCAAAGTGGAAGAAAAAAACCTAGTAACAACGCAAAAACCTAGAAATCGTTTTTGGATTTTCTACTTCCCGACAAAGAATTCTTCCCTTGGCACGAATTTTCAAGTGGATCTCAGACGTATCAATGTCGCCTCTGCTCGCAAAACCAAAACACACTAAAAACAAATTGTCTTCTTCATAGCCGAGTTTATAATTGTTTTGGGGTTTTGTTTCCTTCGAATCCAACAGAGCCCTCCGTTTTGCGTAAAATGGATGTTGCAACAAAGTTCTAACAAATTCAAAAATATATGAAAATAAATAAACTCTTTCTTGCAAAAAAGTTACGAGATGGATGTCTACATCACCTACCGCTTTGATACCATGAAAGGAACGATAGGAAAATTGTTCCAAGCCATGATCTCGATGATAATAGCACACAACATTAGATCTAAAAACATAAGAGCTAAAATACCATATATAGAAATCCATCATAATCTATAATGCTCAATACATTACAATACAATGACTTTACTCAATAAGAAAGATGTACATATAGGAGGAGAAGGGCAACTACTACCTAAATCGGTGGTGAAGAACTCCCATTAATCGAACTGATAGTTAACTCCACAAGACTAGTGAGCTAACTCCACACAACTAGTACACCTAAGCAAGCTAACCCAACAAGTGTAGAGCTAACACAAGTGTAAGGATTAACCTAATAAATAAATAAAAAGGATAAATAATAACCTACACTAACAGTATTCTGTTTCGCCAAATTGATAATTTTTGAATCACCCTCAATGCAAAGGTGGCTCCAGCTTTCTCTTCTTAGCTTCCAACGAGCCAAAGAAAAGGGCCATCCTTGAGCAAAATTATTTCTAGAAAGTCTCAGTAATCGATTATGCCATAGCCAAAATTGGTTGACTATAGTAGCCTCTAAAAATGCGGTCACAACCTCGCAAGGCTCAGGGTTGTCTCTCGAAGCACCATCAAAATTTAACTTAATCCAGGTTTGCATTCGGGGTTTCCACAAAGCCAAATTCTTTTCCTCGCTCCCTCATTCATCAAATTCCCTCTTTTGCATCAAATTCCATAATCTTAAAGATTTAATTATGAAATCTTTTTGTAACGATAGATTTAATTGCACTAAAAGGAACAATTGATTCACCCCTGTTTAGGGATAAATTTTTAGGGAAAAAATGGTATTTGAAAACAAGATCACTGCTTTGGGCAACTTTATTAGATTAAATAGCTACCTGTAATATACTTAGATTATGGAAGTGTTGTTTGGTACTTGCTTTTTCAAGACAATTATGAGGAGCTTCTTTTCTCCCATTTTTCTTCAAGTAATCAGTGTGTGATACTATACTTTGCCTATTTGGCGATTACTCGCCAAAATTTACTGGGTGAATATTTGTGAATAAAACTTGCCATTCGGCATTGGAATATTCGCAAGTATCTCGAGAATATTCGCAAATATTTGCCAATATTCAAAGAAGTTTGAACTAATATTCGCAAGTAGTATTCGAGAATATTCAATCTAATATTCGCCAATATTTGTGAGTTCGAACCTAAAGCTTTGCCCATATGCGGTTTTAACACAAAAATGGGAAAAACACGGGTTTAACACTCGAAAATGTTGATTTTTGTCTTATAAAGGCATCATGTTGATATTTATCTAGAATGGGGAAGAGGAAAATGTAAATTATTGTAAATTATAAGTTGCACATATATGTAATTTATTGTTGGAATACGTGAACAAGGAAGAAATAAAGAAAAGGTGGATTACACATATTTGAGATTGTGTGTCCATCTATTGATTATAAATAAAGTAGTTATAAAATGATTGATGTTATTACAACCGGTTACAACCATCTTGTAGTTAGATAACTAAAAACATCCTTATAAATAAGTCTTATATTCTCATACCCCTCTTAAGGCTTATTCTACATAAAGCAAAAAAAAAAACGATCTAAAAAAAGAATTACGTAATCTTTAGAGGCTTGCGCTTTGAAAGAAATACTATGACTAGGTAGGGCTCCATCAAGTTGCTTCATGACCTTTGTAAGGTGTAGTTCTCGAGCTGAAATCCCGAATTCCCCGGATTCCACCTCCCCGAACTCCCGAATCACAGATCTCCCGAATTATTGGACAACCATCCATACTGAGCCATCCACAAGCTCCATCAAGTTGTCTCATGACCCTCGTGAGGGTATAATTCCCAAGATCCATAGTCATCCGAACTATCGAGCAACCATCCATATCAATCTTCATCTACCCCAGTATCCTTTCTTGCCATCAACATTTAGAGCATCTTTATATTGTGTATTCATCACCGTCCTCACTACCTTCTCGCATCTCGGGGGTCTTGAACCATGGCTATATTGGTTGTATTTGATATGACTTTACCCTTGAGCACATCATTGGCTCGAACACGACAACCCCATGATGTGTGACCTCGTTTCTTACAAAAATGACATTCAATTTGCGGCTATCTTTATCGATATTCTACGAGAGTTTTTGGTTACGGAAAGAATGTAATTTCTTCGAGAATGACCTTCTCGCATCTTACGTAGTTCGCTTTTCTTCAGCTAGAAGAGCTGCAATCATATCATCTAGAGATTGAATTCAGACCGAGGGTAAAAACTACATTGTTGTATTTTGAAGATAGACTATTTAATAAAATAGCTTTGACATCCTCATTCTCAATCGCAACTTTGACTTCTGCTAGCTGTTTGATCGGGGACCTCGATTATTAATGTGGCTTGACATAGAGACTCCATTCATTTTGAACCTATATAATTGAAGTTTTAGGGAAAATTTGGCATTAACGGCTTTTGCTCCAAATAAATTATTTAGAGCATCCTAAATTTCTTTACATGATTTGTCTAGGTCTACATGATGAACTTTAGAGGCGAGAGAGCAAGGCCAATAATAGCTTTCACTTTATCATCTTTGCTTTGCCAATCTAACAATTTTGATGTATCGGTATGTGCTTTATCTCTTTCCTTTTTATAATGTGCCAAAAAATTTATTCATAAGTTGCATTTGTATTTTCACTCTCCATGTATGAAAATTTAGACCAGACTATTTTTCTACGGGAATTTCCATTTAATAAAATAAATACGATCGCTATTATTAAAATGAGTAAATAGAGAAAATTTCCAGTCCTTTCACGCAAGTGTGATGTGCACAGCTCCCATGCCCTAACAAGCAGTATTGTCTTTAGACCTCTCGGTAATTTGAGACTCTTAATTGACAACTCTATTTCGATCGACAGGGTTTCACGAACCCGATGACTATTTTTTATGCCCTTGGCTTCGAAATTCGCGACTTGTATATTAATGGTAACTTTAATTTTTGCTTACGTGTCTTTTTTTAATAATACGACCGTGCCTTCACTTCGATTCACTGGATTTAGACTTCTTCAACCTTGATTTCATTTACTTCGATTCAAATTTTGCACTTTAGATTCCGTACCCTAATGGGATCGATTTTCAACCCTTCTCTCTTTCCTCACTTGTCTCGCTCCGATACCAATGTTGGAATACGTGAACAAGGAAGAAATAAAGAAAAGGTGGATTGCACACATTTGAGATTGTGTGTCTCGTATGAATGAAAATTGACATGTGACCTTGATGTACTTGACCTCTCGAGGTCGTCTTGGGATGATCGATGTGGAAAGAATGGATGGCTACGGGTATCGAAATATAGCAAATATGTGAAATATTGGGAAATGGAGTGAAGTGAATCAAGTTATCAAGGCAATATAATGTCTTCGACACACAACATCGGGATTTACTCGTCAAGGGCAAGAAAGGCCCTTCTAACTTGGACGGGTCGAAAAAATTTGCCACACGAAGACTCCAATCGATGTTGAGTTTTGCGGAGATCCTCTCTATTGGCTGTAGGATACGTGGAAAACCAATGGGTGCCTCATAATGATGTTTAGACAAGGTCATGGAATAAACTAAAGAGACGTGACTCTGCTAGGTCTATGGTAGTTGGTTGGTTCAGTTCAGAAAGCGAAGGCTTTATAAGCGTCTTTGTTCAAAATGTTCAACTGTCTAACAATATCTAGCAGATGTGGGGATGTTCTAAAGACTAGTGAACGTAATACAATATCAAGATCTAATTGGTCTTTGGGCTCATTTGGTTGGGGGACCCTTGGATCACAACCATAAACTCTCTCTGGCTGTGGTCCGAAAATGGTCATGTGTGCATTTGTGCAATTTAATCAATCTAATACAAGAAAGTAAACTAATCTAAATAAATAAAAGCTACACTATGGTTTTGTATTTTCCAACATAGAAGAAATAAAGCAATGTAAAACAATTAATCTAATTAAACAATTCTTTTTGTATTTTCTAGAATAACGTGTACAAAGAAATGAAGAAATTGCTTCTAAATTAATTAACCAATCCTAAAACAAATAAAAACCGGATGTAGTTGTTGATCTATGCAGTAGTTTATCTAATCTATGTTAATTAATTAAAACTGTCCAATAAGTAATTGTGGATGTAACTCTTCTCGCCTACCTCGTAGACACATGAAGAATCAAGCTTCAAGCTTTTCTTCCCCTGTAACTTCCCCGGTAGAATGTGAGAAAGATTTAATGGAAACTATGAATTGAAATGGGATTACAATTATTCTAAAGTAATGTATGAGCATTCCTCTAGAAATCCTCCCTTATAAACCCACAGGATAGGTAGGGAAGCTTTCATCGCATGCAGGCTTTGTAGAAGAAATGAAGCTACATAAATGATTCGAATGAAAATGATTTCTTCTACTCTAGTTGATAAATGCGCATATGTTCGAAATAAATGAAGAAATGAAGAAACAAATAACAACCACCAACCCGAATTATAAGCACAGAGGCAATGTCGGTTGTGCTATCACTTTGCCCCCTCGGTTGTCTTTACCAATATTGTGTGTCCACGTGAGTCCAGGGAACTAGGAATGCAAAGGAAGCAACAAGAAGAAAGCACTTGAGCAGCGACTTGATGGTAGTCTGGTTGCAGTCCGCCGCAATGCGCAGAGAAGAAAGACAACGCAAGAGAATAGAGCTTGGTTGTGTAATTTCTAACAAGATTGTGGCAGCTCAACTAAGCAAGATATACAAATAATCTCCGCCCCTTTGCTTGTAAAGAAGCGTTGGTTTTGTAAAGGTTGTTGGGTAGTGTACTATCACACTTGTAGCCATGGGGTGCCACATCAACACATGAAGGGGCCGTTAAACAATCAATTAGAAATCACAAATGAAAGAGGAGGTTGCCACAAATTAGTCAAGCTTAAAATCGAAAAAATGATTGAGAAACATGTTCTAAAAGTGAATGGAGTGAAGAAACACGCGTCTAATTCACGTAAGAAGAGTTTTGGAAAATGCGCATAGGACCGCCGCCTTACACAGGCGGTGTGGTTACAAAACCGCTGCCCAATAGGGTGGCGGTTTTGTAACTATAGGCCAAAACTAAGGGAAAAGTTGATGCGGGAGGTTGCGTAAAAAGAAGGAAATGGCTAAGTAAGGTAAACTAGGCTACAAATATAAGTTAGAAAGAGGTTAAGGAGTGCAAACACCTTTGGAAAAGACATGAATCATCATTGGGAACTTTTGAATTGTTTCCGACAATGTAGCATGTGCAAATTTGGGTGCGATGCAGTGTCCATCTATTTATTATAAATGAAGTAGTTACAAAACGGTTAATGTAGTTACAACCATTACATCCATCTTGTAATTAGATAACTAGTGATGTATCCTTATAAATAAGTCTTATATTCTCATATTTATGATGATAATTTTCAATGACATTCATCATAAATTCATAACACTTATCAGTTGGCTGTTGTATTTGTATGATGATGCGATTTTGTACTGTATTTGTATTCAAATTTAATAGAAAACACTTCCCCAACATTTTACAGACTCATTTGATACATTTTTAGCTATATTTTGCATAAAATTTATGTTTTTCAAAGAAATTTGCATATTTTTTAAGTTGCCAAATATTTCCGAATATTTTCCAAATCTTCTTTGAGTTTTGCATAGTCAATTTTTTTGTTCGCGAATATTTTCGAATACGAGTATGCGAACTAGAAGTTCATACTACAAATGCTTTATTGGAGTCCGATCTGATTTTTTCCAAAGATAAATATATTTAGTAATTTACTTCATCAAGTATTAAATGCTAATATAATAATTAACAAATGATTTCACAAGGTTATTCACCACCGAACAATTATTTACACAATTCATTTTATGATTGGCGTAACCACAGTTAATGAAAAGTAGCCATTTTTAGAATGGGATCTTTCCGATTCTAATAGTCAAGTCAAGGGGACATGCAATGCACGTCTTCATTAATCATGAGTTTGTAGGTTTGTATTAAGATGCACAATAAACATAGTACTTTACAGATCGGGCTTGTGTTTTGCGCTTTCATTATGAAGTTAACTACTAATGTTTGTTAAATACATAGCACATTTGATTTTATTCTTTGAGTGATACTAAATTTAATTTTATAGGTAGCATTTTATTAGTAATTACACATGGCTAGTCAAGAACACATTTCATATTATTTACGAGTGATACTAATTTTAATTTTGTAGGTTGCATTTTAATAGTAATTATACTAAGTGGCTGATATGTTTGGGATATGGGTACAGATATCACAAAGAATTTGATACTCGAGATATGACAATTTTATTCCCTGGATATATATATATATATCTATATATATGTATATATATGTATCTATATATATATAGATATATCTATATATATGTATATATCTATATATATGTATATATATATATATATATCTATATATATATACATACTTAGTGGTGATATGTTTGGGATATGGGTACATGTATGAAAGAATTTGATACTCGATACGACAATTTTTTAATCCCTGGATATGGTGTATATATACATATACATATACATATGTATATGTATATGTATATATATATATATCTATATATCTATATATATACATACTAAGTGGGCAGATATGTTTGGGATATGGGCATGATTGAAATGCCCGGTAGAAACTACTCGCACGAGGCCAAAATACAACCCAGGTTTAGAGAGAAAAAATTATGAAATAATTTTTTTTGATTAGGTTCAGATTATAAGAGGACAGTTGCGAGGCGTCGGAGATGTTTATCGATCTATTAAGATCGCCTCAAATTTCAAATTCAATACTACATCTTCGTTTCTTTCCTCAACAAGGTTCTAAAGTTTTATTTAAGAAACTTCATTAGCTTTCCAAACATGACTCCATTAATCCCAAATAAAATGAATTATTTAAAGACCCTTAATTAAATTTTAAAAATTTAATAATACAAGACCCAAAATTTGTAGTTCAAGGTCATACATATAAAATAATTAATTACTTGCTAAAAGGGGTCAAGTGTGCACAACCTTGCTAGTTCTCACCGCCCCCCCTTATTTCTATTTTTCATTCCCACAAAAAAAAAAAACCCATCACTTAAGTGATGTAGGGTGCATCCTCCACCCTTGGATCTAAATTTTCCCAACCCTTAGATTTAGGTTGGGCAAGGAAACCCTAGAAATCCTTATGGATTGCCTTATGTTTTTTATCCTTTTATTTAATTTCCTTTCTACACCCAAAACTCTCATTTTTTTTTTTACTCTTTGCTTGCGCAGTTAAGGGAGAAGGGAGAAGGAAGAAGGAGGTTAACTATGAAGGCCATTTAGCCATGGGAGCTTAACTAAATCAATTTTCGGCTCGAGCTTTAATGGATGAGTTTTTTTTTCGCATAGATCTCTTTCTGGTTTTGGGTTGTTTGGGTTACCCAAACCTTGGGTGCGCAGAGGTTCTCAGTATATGTATATGTATATGTATATGTATATGTATATGTACATATACATATACATATATATATCTATATATGTATACATGTATATGTACATGTACATGTACATACATACATACATACATACATACATACATACATACATACATACATACATACATATATATATATATACATATATATATACATATATATACATATACATATGCATATGTATGGGAATATGTAATGGAATGTGAATGTGTCGTGGAAGGGGGCATTACCTGTGCCGCGCAGACTCAATGCAAGGTAATGGCCGCATTTTTTTTTTTGTATTATGCAAATTTATTTGCTTTGTAAACACAAAGTGGGGCAATATAAATGGGGGAGGGGCGCCGACCCCAACCCCACCCCATATGGTATATGGGTTGGGGTGGGGTTGCCCCCCCAACCCCCCACTCCAACCATCAACAACCAAAATTACAGAGCGCGGCTCGCGCATTGTGCCGAACTCTATTTTTTTGTTTTAATTCCTTTTGATTTAACATTATTTCTTTTATTTTAAATACGTGTATACATATATACATATACATATACATATATACGTGTGTGTATGGCAACAACAAATTTTTTTTTTTAAAAATAAATAAAAGAAATTTACAGTTTATTAATATTAATATATTTTAATAATAACTTCTCTCATCATTATTAAAATATTTTCATTATTAAGGGTATTAAAATATTACTATTTTTATCAAAATAATAATAAAACATAGATGGAAATATTGACAAGTTACAAATTTGCTTTAACCCTCTTTTCTCTTACGATTTGATAATTATTGAATACAAGATAGAAACAAGTAAACTTCATTTTTTTAAACAATGTTGAAATAATTTGCAATAAGTCCCAAATAAGAAATACTTACTACAATTTAATATTTAGACTACTTGTTGTCCAAATTTAAAAGTAATTGTGTTTCAAATTTCTATCTATCAACAAAAGGAAGCTAACTTTTACAACACATACCATTTGATTAACACAATGAAATATAACCAACATTTCACAAGAAGGTATTTACAACAAACTTCCCCAATAGTATATTTACAAGATTATCACAAGCCTTTTTTTTTTGTGTACATATCATTTCTTTATTTCCTTACAATCTTTACAATAATATAAACACCTTTCAAGTAAAATTTGCATTCAACCATGTGACTTTTGGTGCAAATATAGATTACAATGTCCCTTTTTTTTGAAATGAAGAATAAGGTAATACAACTTCCTTTTACATACAAATTTACAACAAAATAATATGTATAAAGGAAATGGAAAAAGTCTTCACAAGCTCCAAGGTGTTCTTCATCCAAGCTCCAAGTTCCAAGTAGCTCAAATCACAACCAAGATAGGGGGAGAGGCAACACTCTCCTCCCAACCAAAAACTCAATGGAGAAGAGAAGCAATCTCCTCCATTGACCCCCGAGCCCCAAACACAACACAATGAAAGGGTGGTCTCCAACTCAAGGCAACAACACTTGCTTCCACAATACAACTTTCTTCACAACATTCAAGGCTAAAATAAAAGAAACAAAAGGAAACACAAATAACACAAAACATTTCACAACAAGGCTTTCATCCAAGCCAACAAGAGAAGGAACTATGGGAAAGTTTTCCTTATGCCTCCCATTGAAATGAGATGCCCATCCAACCTCCACAATTTACTCAAGCCCCATGACTCTTATGCCTCCCTCAAGTACCCTTTTTCCTCCCAAACTCTTATACCTCCCTCCTCTTATGGCTCCCTTTAGGACAAGGTAAGAATGTAAACATTCTTACCCAAGATGGGCATCCTCTCAAACTCCTCCACAATTTCCTATACTACTTTTATGCCTCCCTCATGAGTTTTCCCATGACCTCTCTTACACTACACCTTAAACATTTTATCCATTTTTCCCACAACACACAAAAGAAAAACGTACATTTTCTACTAATTTAAGCATAAAAGCAACAATAATAAGAAAGCAAAAGGGAGAAGGGTTCCTACCTCTCCATTGAGAAGCCTAAACCAAGAAGCTTGTCCAAGCTCCTTCCAAACAATCCAAGCATGCAAGTCCAAGCTCCTTTTTCTTTCCAAAATCCTTTCCTCTCCAAAAGAAAATAAAAAAAACTCTTCAACAAAAAACCTCTAACCCTTCAACAAGAGAGGAAAATTCAATAAATAGACAAAAGGGAAGGGTGAGGATGATGTGGCTCCATGTAGGATGCCACATCACACATCCTCAAGACCACCTCCCTTAGTCAACTCAACTCCCAAAACACAATAAATGGGTGGTTGGGTTGAATGACATCTCTTTCCACACTCCATCCCTTCCCATGTGCCTTAAGGCACAATTAAATGCAAATGGAAGAAAAGTGCATTCCAAAGTCACATTTCCCTTCCCAAAACAATAAATAATCCTCTTTTTGGCTTCCCAACCCATAGATATGATTGGTAAGGGGTTTTGGGAAGTGTGGGACAAGTTTAATTTGTCCCACAAGTCCCCCAAAATTGCCCTCAATCTCAAATTCGAGATTCAAAGAACCTGGAGTGGTCAACACTCAAAACAAGCATTCAATACAAGAGGAAAACACAAGGCTCAAGGAGCCAACCATCAAAATTAATTACACCCACTAGACTTCCTCAAAACTTAAAATTAAAACAAGATGTTAAATTAATCTAAACATACTTAGCAAAAGTAATTTAAAAGGAGACATCACAAATGAAATCACCTACTAAAATAAGTTAAAATAAGTAAATAAAATTCTTAACCCTTTAAGTCACATTAGAAAAATTTTCCCTCATGGAAATTTTTTTCTTAACAACATAAAAACAAAAGCAACACAATACAATTCACTAGTTGCCTTGACGACCAAATGTCAGAACCACCCGACATCCTGTTGTGTTTGGTTCCCAATCCCCTTTAGATTGTGATCATGTTGTGTTTCCCGAAAATACAAAATACCTCCTTCGGCCTTGTGGCCATGTCAAAATGTCCAAAATAACCATATGCATGAAATTTATTAACATCTATACGTAATTCAATTATCCATTATTTCAAGGTTTAAATCACAACTTAATTATGCATTCCATCATTATCCAAAGTTATAGTAATGTAAATTCAACAACTACATTCTACTTATCATGGCGAAGAAATCCAATGTTAGAACACATGCAATATATCCATATAAAAAAATAATATCGATCCATATAGTCGTTGTATATCATATTGAAAACAAAATCCAATCGTAACCCAAATGCATCTACTCACAAAACATCATGCTAATCAACGTAAGTATAAGTTATGTTTATATCCAAAAGTCTCGCATAACTCAAAATGATAATCAACTAAGTGTCATAGGGAAGTGGGCATTACACAGATACAAAGAATTTGATACTCGGATATGACAATTTTTAATCCCTGGATATAGTGTATATATGTATATACATATATATATATAGATATAGATATAGATATATATATATATATGTGTGTGTGTGTGGGGGTAAATTCTATCCTGATAAAAATAATTAACCACATAGGATGCATATAAAAACAACATAACTACAAAACACTAGTGACAATTTAGATAATGCCAACCAAATGGAAAATGAAATGTCACAGATATCATAATAAATGACAACGTTAAAGTTTATATTGACATCAAAATTAGGGTTGAATTTGTTTATAGGAGAATGCAGAAGGGTCTGATTTTTCACATGGTAGTAGAAAAAGATCCAATTTTTTGGTTTATAGCAGTATAAAACTGAAAATCAGATTTGTGGTGGGAATGAGATTTACTCTCACAATCGTTCGATGCCCAGAATTGAATATCTGCCTGTAAGTGATCAGATAAAGAGTATTTGGATCGATTGTGCTTGTTCCCTCCTGGTTAGGTTTGTTTCCCAATATGGATGGGATGATTGTGTGAAGATTCAAACCCTGTAGAATTTTGGATTTCATAGTGTTTTTTTCATTTTTTAGGGGGTCATTTTATGCATTAATGTTGAAAAGAATTTAAAAAAATAAAAACTTGTATTTTGCCCTGGGTATGCCCAGGATATGTCTTTGACAGTCCGGATATGCCTGGATACAGTTGCACATGTATCTTGACTGTCCAGGCCATATCCTGGGCATGTCTCGACTTTTTGCGTATTGGATACTTACCGTATCCGTATCCTGCCCTGTATCTGCCATACCACAGTTTTTATACAATGCAAAATATAGTGCTCCTATTCTTACAAATGGCCTTCTCTATACCTTTGTACATACTTGATTTTGAGAAACCAAGGAAAAATGAACAAATATACAATATATTAACAGCATAATAGTGCCGCTGGCTTAGATCTAGAAGGGGTAAAACCATATGAAGATTTTACTAAACTTTGTAGTGGGAAAGATTGATGCATGGCTACTGGCAAAAATAGAAGAGATCGGGGCCCTTTAACATTAATTGCCAGCCTCCTGCTGGAAATTGTGCTTACTAATGTATGGCTTGAGCCAACTTGCCATATCAATCCAACCAAAATATATAAGAAAAGTCATCAAGAAGATCTAGGATTTCAGGGTCAGAAAAATGAATCTCGTTAAATGATCACCTCTTTGAAGGTCTTAATTCTGTTATATCTTTCCCCTGAGATCACAGACAGATCCTTGTAGAGCAGAGGCAATATATCTCTTCTTTGGGTCATAAATGGACTCTCTTAATGTAGAGGCAGCATTTCTTTCTGTGGGTTACAAACGAACCTCATAGAGTGGAGGCAACTGGCCATGAAATAAGTAGTCTAAATTTCAAAGGGGTTTACTGGTATAGATTACATGCATTATTCTAGGGCCAAATGCATGCTGGGGATTTCATGATGATATTTTCATGTCTGAGTCATGAAATCCTCAGCATTAAAGTTGAATAATATAAAGCATGAATCTTAGGCAACAATCATGTCATGTCACTCTCTTTTATACCTCTGTGAAACCTCCAATTTTAACAATGAAAGAGGTTATTTACTTTTGTGGGATTTTACTTGTGCGTGTTTTAGTAATCTTAAGACAACCTCCATAATGACATTTTAAAGAGTCTATTGGGTGAGAAGCCCAATGTGGTGGATAACATCCACCGTTCCTCCTCTCCACTAACAAATGAAAGAAATTTATATAATTAGAAATTCCAGCCAATAAAGGGCGAGGATCCACCTTATTTTGCTACCAGTTTCGATGGAAATGAAATAATTTTATTAATGTCCATGAGATTGAGACCAAAATAGTTTTGGAACCCTAAAGCCAAAACTGTGTGCTGATGTGGGATTTAAGGGCATAAAGAGTGGATCACAAGAAGCAAGATCAAATTCTCTGCACTGCAGCTCCTTCATTTACAAGTTTTACCTCTTCAAAAAATACAAGCATAAAATCAACCATCTTTTACAGACATAGTCTCTTCAAAAAAATGCAATCATAAAATCAACCATTGCTATAGTTTATTACAAATTCGCCTTCTTTTACAAGTTTCACCTCTTAAAAAATACAAGCATAAAATCAACCATCAAGCTGCTGATGTATTTGGCTCAAATGTCACTATATGCAGAACGATTCATAATGAAGTGCCATTTTGTTTCTACCCCACACTACCCTGAAATGCAAAACAGACATAATCTAGCTTCTCTGTCTTCCTTGGGTCTTGTCCATAAATCCCTTCCACAGTTGAGTTGATTTGAACTTCTCCCAATATACTGCTGGAAATCTCGCACAATGTACTTTTCATATGATGCAACTCTTAACTCCACGGTTTTTGTTGAACATCTTTTTCGTAAGTTTTTCATGGCAGAAAAAAATTCTCTCACAGGATTACTTGCTAGGTGTCTACCGTTAAACACGGGCTTATGATATATTGTTGGAAAGCTCTCCTGATAAATTGTTCTGGTCCGTAGTTCAACTTATGCTGTCAAAGTTCTTGAGCTGTAACACTTAAAAGAGAAACATGTTTATACTAGATTGAAATTTACACAATGCTTGGTGCAATTTATCAATCTTACCATTCAGTAATTTAGTACATCATCTAGCAATGCAACTATACAAGCTGAAGTTGACGTTTTCCAAGTTGTTGGCATGGATTCTTAAAGACCAAATGCATGCATATAAATATATTGCAAATTTGATGAACACTATAAATATGGTGCATACTCTAAATATACATGTTTTTGGAATATTTCTTGAAGATACGGCGTAATTATTAATTTAACTTGATAATATCTGCTACTAGTGAAGACAATATTTTTTCCACAGGCTCTGTTATATTTTACTTACAAAGAAAAAGGCACATAACTTTTATAATTCTAAGATGTATAGGGAGCACAATGTGGATCATGTGTTTTAATTTTTGCTAAGGTGGGCTATGTTATGCCAATTATTCACAGAAAGATGTAATCGCAAAGATAAATATCAGAGGAATTACACTATTTTGCATGTTAAACTGATTGCATCAGAATTCTGTGAAGAGTCTCGGGCTATGAGATATTAAAGTTTCTTGTATATCTAGGTTGTGTGCTTTGATCGTTAACCTTATAATTTATTGTATATCTAAGCAAATGAGTTCTTGATCATCCACTTGTGGCTTGAATGCTACATAATTGCTTGCCAGACATGGACATATCTCAGAAATATGTTAGTGAACTTCATATGATTACATATATAAACACAATTCTATTTTAGACACAATATTAAATAATAAATACTCATATATGCACTTTGCCTTTCTTTTGCTACAGGAAGTGCATCAGGGAATGGGGATGAAATCAAATTTAAGTATGAAAAAGCTATTCATTTGAAGGCTGGAAAAAATGACATTGCTTTCCTGAGCATGACAGTAGGTTTACAGGTAATTTTTTTCATCACAGTTCTGTGCCGCAGCAAAAGAGACATGTAAACCACGAATTCACCACACATTGACATAATTGAAGTATTTGTAACGAGCAAGAATTTCATCTACTTATCTTCATTCTAACTTGAGAACCCATTGAGAAAAGGTTCAATACTTATGTAATTAAAGCTTATCATTGGACTTATGCCACATAGCTCTCCAAACTGATATTCCTTAATTCATACATGCATATGCACACTTTTCACCAATATTAAACCTATTACCACCTTAATTTATTTCATGTTCTTAAGATGTGACCACCAAGTGCTTACATCATTTTTCACATAGTTTTGATCTCTTGAAAGAGGAAAATAAACATTCCTCAAGTCTGTTTGGGGATTTACTTTTCTCCTGTCAGTATTTATGCTTTTAATTTTTATATTGTTACCTGGTTTGTGTGAAAGTGTTTCCTTGTATGGAAGATGTCATATATATCAATCTTTGTTTCTTTTTCATCACAGAATGGCGGACCATATTATGATTTTGTGGGAGCAGGCATTTCCAAGGTCAAACTAGAAGGCTTTGAAGGTGGAATGATAGACTTGTCTTCAAATGCTTGGACATATCAGGTAAAGTCATTCAACAGCAACACGCTAGGGCTCTCTATTTAAAAGAATGTTTATGTAACTCGTTAACTTTGTATGAAATTAACCTGTTAAAGAGTGCATACCATTCATTAAGTCCATTGAGCTTCATTTGCAAGCTCTATTCTTATGTGCTGAACTTCATGCTCCAGAAGCTCCATCATGGATATTTTAAAATTCACAGTGACCTCTCATATTTATCTGTCTAACATCAGCTTTCCTCTTGTTTTGAACTTCTTGGATTTTTTTGCTGAGTTTCATGCTTTTTTCTGCTTGGCAATGTTGTAGTATAGAGGATTTTTGATGGATGGTGGTTGGCTCTTAAGCTATCTGGGATATGTATTTACAAATACCTCTATTAGTTAAGTACTCAACTGTTTATAATTTCACGTGTCTTACATTTTTTAGATTTGGTTCATTAAAGGTCTTTATTTGCGTTGAATATTTGCCTTTGATCTTACTCTTTTTCGTTCTTTGCCATCTCCCTACAAAAATAATGAATTTAGTTCATTATACTCTCTAAATATTAAAAGTTTCCAGCCAATTTGATGCCTTTGTGGACAATAATATAGCCTGTTTTTGTGAACTACAGCTATCTAATCATTCCTTAATGCTCATTGATGACCTTTAGGCACTTCTTTAATCATTATGTTGCGCCCTTAACCCTAGGTCATATAATATGGATAGCTGACCTATGGCTAACATAATCTCTTATCATGTCATATCATATTTATTTATGCTTTCATATGCTTAGTGGGTCGGCCTTAGGGCTTTGGATAGTATAATAGGGTATATATAGGAGTTAGAGAGTAGGATATTATCATCATATTGAGCACTTGAGTCTTATTGTATGGTTTGGAGGTTGCCCCCTCGAAGTGGCTAAGTCATTCTACTTGCATATTGTGATCATTTCTCTATATTTTGGTGTTCTTTGGTGTTCTATTGCTGCTGATATTCAGATCTATCTAAATAATTTCATTACACATTCCAAGTATGAGTGTTCCTTTTGTAGTTGCTTTCTTCTAATTTTATAATAAATTATTTACACATGGAGTTTTGGGCCGTAATATAACAATTGTAGAGAATAGTAACTTTCATCACCTATTGATGTTAACAACCTTCATGTAGGGGTACTAAATTGCAGATAAGAGTAATAATAAATCGCATTACAAACCTTTAGATTGACTTAAAAGGATGCCAGTCTTTTTCCAATTTAACACATTCATTTTAGGGTAATATTTGACCACAGAAAATGCACAAAAAGGTGCGTCAAAACCATTCATGGATGTGCTAAGCATCAGAACAGCATAAATACAACTGACATGGTAAAATTTCCCACCCCATGTAAGCAAAAATAGCAGAAACTATAGAAACACCTAAAATTAGCTGCTGATGGGTGTCACAAACTGCAAACAAACTTATCTGAGGGTAAAGCATAGCATCCCAAAGGAAGGCACAATTGGTGCTAATGCAAGCAGAGAAAATTGGAGGAGAAGAATGATAATGAAATTCCATGAAGACACCGTTTGTTTTTATTTTGGTGTTCAACTGGACTGATCTGATCACTTCCCAATCGTCCTACTTTATAGAGTGACCTAGTTGGGTCAACCTGCACCTGCATAGTGTTAATAGGTAACCGTAGCCATTAAAATATATTACTTCTTCCTTCTATGAAGATTTGGTCTGTCAGAATTGGTCAAAAGTATCTCATCTGCTATCTTCCTTCTTTCTCATCCTTTTTCCATCTTCTCGAAAGCATTAGAAATCGGACCTGGCTTCTAATGGTTTTAAAATAATAACTTTCTTAGAAGTATAGCCACCAGCAACTACATATTGCAACGTACCATAATCTATCCACAGTGAAATTTCCTGCTAAATATAATCTGCAAATAAATTGGTGCAACCACTACCTATGCACTGATGCTGCATAGACATATACAATACTAGCATATAGCTAATAATAATATTTTAATAGCCAATTGTACATAGATTGTGTTTTTAGAGTTAATTTACTAATAGGTTGTTCTTGCTAGTTGTACAGCTACGGTCTAAGAGGCTTAGGTAAAAACATAATTTAGAAATTAAATGGTTGAATGTTAAGATGATAAAATATGGGATGTCTGTCGTCTATGTTGTTGTTTTCATGAATGGTGCCAACAAATATCATACCAAAATGCATGTGGAGATTATATATGGACTACCTATTGCAAAGTACCATAATCCATCCACAACAAAATTGCCTACTAAATTTAATCTGTAAATAAGTAAGTACAACCAACTACCTATGCATCAATTTTTCATAGACATATACAATATTGACATAGCTAAATATGACATTGTAATACTCATAGCTGATTGTACATAAATTGTGTTTTTAGTGCTAATTAACTAATAGTCTTTTCTTGCTAGTACTGTAGCTAAGGCATAAGAAGCCTACGTAAACATTTATTTTAGAAATTGAAGGCTTGAATGTTAAGATGAGAAAATATGGCATTTCTGTCATCAATGCTGTTGTTTTCAGGAATGGTTCCCATAAAAAAATATTTTTCCTTTCAAATAAACACTGTAACAAAATGCATGTGGAAGTTATATATGGTGTACTTTTAACCTTTTAATAGTTATAGATGCTATTGGATTTACCTTGAAGATCAAAAACATATCAGATATGCTTCATCATCAAATATATATCAGATTTTGTGTCTTTGGTTGCAGTTCCATAAACAACCTCCGAGTCAAATATCCGTTTACTTTCTTGTTTCAACGTGGGTTCTGTTCTTACATTATGTTTCTTGCACAGATGCACACACAAAGTTTAACCTTATAAAAACTGATCCCTAAAGCCTTAGCATAAAAGTTCATATGCTAGAGCTGCTCCCAAGTTTTTTATTTGTCTTGTGCTTGATCCAGTGGTGACAGCAAATACTAAGCATTCAGCAAATGTTTAGCTCGCAAAGAAAAAATTGAATGCACAAATACGACTAATTCTCTTGAGATTGTGGGATTATTGTTGTTGATGATTGACTTGTTTCTCTGCCATCTATTTGGCTGCAGATTGCAGACTCATGTTGTCTTTCTTTAGCTTTACCTTGTGTGGTTTTCTTTACTGGGGTTCTGTAGCTTCATATTGTAGGTAAAACCACCCTATAATCATAACTCTTATAACTTTAGCATTCGCATTCAAGCTGTTGGTACCTTTAGTAAAATGAAACCCATTCATTTCCTACAAGCTTTGAAGTGTCTAGACACAGTACAATTGTTCATGAACAGGATAACCTATCATATTTTGCATTCTTTCTGATGAATTTATCACTCACAACGCTTTTGTATGTTTCTACAGATTGGGTTACTAGGTGAAAACTGAATCTTCATTTAGAGAGTGGAACTGCAAATGTGCAATGGGAAAAAGCCGCTAGTCCTCCGAAGAATCAATCTTTGACTTGGTACAAGGTATTTTATGAGTGTCTACTGCTAAAATAATGATGACATCAAGTGGAATTGCCTTTTGCTAACATGAAATCAAACTGATATTCTTATAGGTAAGAGAAAAACAAATTATATTATTGGCTGTTAGCCAAGCTTTGACTCGTAGAAATGAAGTTTTGCAGTGAAGTACATAAATAGTTGGAGTGCTGAAAATGTCCATGTGGATAAAAAACGAGAATAATAAAACTAAAGTAATGATATATCCTAACTTAATAGCATGTAGCTGTTATATGTGAGAACTAGTGTGCATATCCAGTCTCATACATGTGCACACCTATGCACACACATGTATGCCTACACACATATCCACACATACATAGACATACTTGTACACACATGCATGCACATATGAGAAAGGAACGTAATAGAAAAATATCTATCATTTACACATAAACATATAAGATATAATGGTTTCCCCTTTATAGCGTAGGACCTCTATATTAATGAGTGATCCCCAATACTTGGTATAAGAGTACAAGATTGAAACATATCACATAGAATAAAGGCCCTTTTAATGATTCTCTATCTCTCTCTCTCTATATATATATACACACACACTATTGTCATAGGTTATATCAATCACGTTCGTCTGATAGTGTTTCTATGTTTTGATAGTATGATGTCCGTATATCATGGCCAACAATTTTTGCGAATTCACAAATTTCACAAGCTATTATCCTCAAATGCTGAGAAGTATCACCTCGTTAGTAGTTGAAAGAATTCAGAATAATTCACGATAGATGGTTTCAAGCTAGTTTTCTCTGATTGGGCAAATAATCTCCATGATCTGTTACAGGATGGTCCTTCAGCCGTTTTTGAAAATCCAGGATTTGTTACAGTAGCCAAACAATATGAAGCTTTGAGCATTATGTATGTGGACAAGGGTATCCCCTGTTTTGGAACTTCTTTGGATCATCCAATGTGTTATGGACCATCTCATTGTATACTTGCATACAACAATGAAATACAAGACCAGAAGATTAAGTACCTACACATATCACACAAGCCAGTAACCAAAACACAAAAGTTGTGGAATGAGTGGATACATTGTGAAACCACAGCCTACAAATGAGTGTCCCTTAATGTATGTGGACAAGCGTATCCCCTTTTTTGAAATTTCTGTGGATCAACTAATGTATTATTACTTACGGACCATCTCACCAGATCTTTAAAAACAATGAAATACAAGGCCAGAAGCTTACTACACACATTACACAAGCCAATAACCAAAATAAGAAAGTTATAAAATGAGTGGAGACATTTCCAAATCACATCCTACCGACAAGCGTCCCTTGGTGTATTGCTGCAAGGCATCACTAATTTCATAAATTATTCAAATTTTCTTTAAATGTAAAGCAAACACGATTTAACAAATTGTTACAATTCTCATGTATTTTATATTGATTTCAAATTCATTAGAGTCCCCTACAGGACTGCAAGCTAAGAGTTGATATCACTCATGGTACTGCCGGCGAAGAGTCTACTATCATTCCTTACGAGATTGATGACCAGCAGTATGTTGCCATCAATCATGAAATTGTTGGCCAATAGGACTGCTAGATACTAATCTTCCAACATCCCTTGTGTGATGACTAGGCCAAAACTCAGAAACAATTGTAATTAACTTTGATTGCACTCAACCCTGAAAGTACAAAAGTCAACTTTGATAATTTAAATGAAGTTCGGTCAGAAAAAGATCAGGTGGGATCAATGTAACTCGTAGATCAAAACAGATTCTTACTTTTTCCTCTGATTAACAATTGGATTATTGGTTAGTAGCTATATTCCATAAAAGTTCCTGAGATGGTAATGGCCGAAATCAGGGGGACAAGTTTACAGGATGGCAGCCCAAATTTTACGGGATGTAAGGGTGATGGAGAACCAAAAGAACTTCCAACAAAGTGAAGCGAAAGGGGCAATGGAAAACAATGTTCTGTCTGTATTAGATTGAGGAGTAGAAGGAACAGTGTCCTCGCCGATACTGCAAAATGGCCAATATAAAGCTTAATGATGTTCTCTGAGGTACTTACAAGTTACAACAGTGCCTCTCCTAACATCATGATCGATCGTCCTCTAGACCTAGAAAGGAAATTGGAAATGTACATCTATCCCAGTAGTTTGGACAGTGATTGAGGGAGGGTAGCTGATCCTCTGTGTTGGGTGTGAGACTACGAAGCTCGAGGTGCCCAAGCAGTTGCTTGTGATCTTCATCTCACCGATCTATCACCATCTGTGCTATTGTAGTGATTACAGTAGCAAACAGACGCTTGACACTCCCAATGGATACAATAGACTAAAAAAAGTAATCAATCTGGTGGCCTTGGAAGTTCCATGAGGAGCCCAACATCTGTAATACTACTTTCCATGTTCGCAATAATGAAAAAAAAGTAGCGAGGGACCTTACCAAGTTTTTGTACAAGAAATGATATATAATCCCTAAGTTAAGAGGATCTACTTTAGTGGTTTTCTTTTTGTTGTACTACGTCATACCATTAGCTGTTATAAATTGAACTGGATCTTATGCCCAGCATTCTTCTTGGTGCATTTTGAACAGCATCTGTGATGCATATTATAATGTATTTTATCTTCTGATAGTATATACATTTTATATGTAATAAAATATGGCAACATCTTCTGTAGATACGCGTATATATGTGTTTGAACGTGTTATTTAGTGCAACTCAGACTTGTAATATAATGTTGGACAGCTCTGGGAATATGCATTAGAACTTAAAATCTTTGTTAGTTTGATGTCTATAATTCTTTTAGATATGGCTTTTTCTAATATCTTTTAGAATTCCCTTGTAATAGTATGATATTCTAGATCCTAGTTTTAATTTATTTATGGATCTGTCTAATTTGTATATATTGTGTTTCTGATGGTACTTTCTTTTTGAAAAAAAAGTTTCTTTACTTCAAGTCTAGTTTACATGACATCTTACATTTATTTGGTGACTTTTCCTATTGAATCTTTGTTGCCTTATGCTTTTGTCGTTTTTCAATGAAGTTTATTTCCTTTTTTTGTTGTGATGATTTTATCCTCATTTGAATTGATTTTAAATTTCTTTTTATCAATGTTTTAAATTGTAGGGCTGTTCTTTCCAGTGTCTTTATCACATGATTGATAAAAATGCCATCTCAGGGTGTGTTGGCCGTGTTCATTGGTCTGCTTGAAGTAAGAAAACGAGACATGCATAATCTAATCTTTTATTTTGTCGTTTGTATTTGCAGACTAGAATAAATGCTCCACATGGAAATGATCCTGTAGCATTGGATATGTTAAGTATGGGTAAAGGCCAAGCATGGTTAAATGGTCGCATGATTGGAGTATACTGGCCTTTGCCTAGCTCCCCTTTTGCGGGTTGCCCAAGTAAATGTAATTATAGAGGAAAATTCTCTCCAAACAAATGTAGTACTGATTGTGGCAATCCTACCCAGAGATGGTGAGAAATTTCAATCAAATTTTACCTTTATGAGTGACATCTTGCATTTTAATCATATATGTTGGTTGCAGATTTTTTTCCTCCTTGTCCTTGCCATAATTCTGAAATGAAATGAGCATTTTTGGCTTCAGGTATCATGTTCCAAGGTCTTGGTTTAAACCCACAGACAATTTACTTGTACTTTTTGAGGATAAAGGTGGTGATCCAACTCAAATAAGATTTGTTAAAAGAAAGCTAACAAACGTTTGTGGGTTCATTTCTGAGGTGCATCCTCCGCACCTTAAATATTGGAAGAAAACAATAACCAATAATGTAGAACTAGAAAACAGAGCCAGACCAAGTTTTCACCTTCAGTGCCCAGAGGGAAGTCAAATTTCATCCATTAAGTTTGCGAGCTTTGGCAATCCTCAAGGAACCTGCGGAGCTTTCCAGAAGGGTAGTTGTCATGGAATTCAATCATCTTCCATAGTAGGTAAGGTAACCTCTTATGAGTAAACTTTGATTCTTGTCAAAGCCAATGACATTTGCTTGTATGGTTTTCATTTTTGTCATATTTGATCTGATATTTCTGTGATATGCATATCAGGAATGTATTGGACGTAAGTTTTGTTCAATGACACTTTCACTAGAGAAATTCGGAGATGATCCATGCCCTGGTGCTTTAAAGAGTTTAGCAGTTGAAGCTTTATGTAGCTAATATAATCTTCTTAATCCAATCAATGAGAACCTCGAGTACATTTGAATTTTGTTTAAAATTTATTGAGTTGATTGATTGATGCGTCAATCCATTTTCCTATAGGCAATGTGAACATTATTCTGTGGGCTGCGATTAAAGCTGATCAACTTTTCAGCTTGTCCATTTCTGTATAGTCTACACATGTTCATATTGATCTAATTTTTGTTTGAAATTTCCAAATATAAGCAAAAGAGACTTTGATTTTTTGAATTGAATCTGTTACAACATTCTAAATGGTAGACCGGTAGCTAACATAATCTTCTTTATCTAACAAATGAAAACTCTAGGAAGATTTGAATTTTGTTTATCGAGTTGATTGATTGATGCATCAATCCATTTTCCTCTAGGCAATGTGAACATTATTCTTTGGGCTGTGATTAAAGCTGACTAAATTTTCATCTTGCCCATTTCTGTATTGTCTACACATGTTGATATTGATCTCATTGTTTGTTCAAATTATATTCCAAAAACAAGCCAGAGACTTCAGTTTTTGAACTGAAACTCTTATAACCATAGTTACCATATTTGCCCGAACATGGGCAAAATTCGGTTCGCAGCGAATTTTTGAGGAAAACCGAACTTGTTCGGTTCGTGCGTTTGACTTTCAGTTTTTAAAAAATGGCGATAAAAACCCTGCAAAAATCGTGGTAAAACGCAGGGAAAATCGTGGAAATTCGCAGGTAAATTCGCGACTTTGTTTTAAATGCAAAAATACCCTAAATCGACTCGTATTTTCTCCTATTTTCTTCTGCACGGCTCGGTTTTTCTCCCGCGACTAGTAATTTCTCCATTCAAGGGCATTCGCGTCTGGTTTCTAGGGCATTCATGGTGGTTTCATCAAACATTCGTGGCGGTTTACCAGGTCGTGGCATTCATATTCGCTTATGGTATAGTTTTTTACCCTAATACATACGATATCATTTACGGTAATACAGATTTACATATATAAATTTACGGTTTAGTATTTACATATTAAGTAATCCGTAATACATATATTTAAAATAACAGTATCACATATATTTACTGTACTGTGAATATATTAAGAGTATAGTATATAATATATTTCATTGAATAGATTAACGATAAATCATATTAGGTAAAATTGTATATATTAACAATATTAGGTAAAACGATAATAGTATACAGTATAGTATATATAATAACTATGCTATATTTATTATTAACAATGCTATATATTATATATTACTATTATAATTTATATATTATTGTTATATTATATATTATGATTATATAATTTTATATTTATTGAAAAATATATATATTTTAACCATACCGAACCGAACCGAATTTTTGCAAATTTCTCGAACTTTTTCGATGTCCGAACAACCCGAACTTTTTGAACATGGTAACTATGCTTATAACATTCTAAACGGTAGCCCCGTAGCTATAATCGCATGTTGTGACAAAGAATTTGGCTACCCAAAACAACTAGTGGTAGTTTTACAATCCCATTTTGTGCATACAAGAAAATTAATGGGCTATTTTTCACCAATTGATTAATGTTCTACAATTTGTTTTAAATTATTTTTTTGTAGTAAAATACAAAACCACGAGGTACACAATGTATTGTTGACATTATCCACAAACAATTCAACTTGTGTGATCTTGGGAGGCTTTAGTGCTCCTAGCTCCTCCATCATTCGGTAAATTGTTAGTAGAATGTATTCTCTAACTACTCAAAAATTGAAAGCATATGTGCAACAAAAAGGAAAAAGAATATTGCAATCTAGAAAAATACAATTCGTAACATACATTCATGAAGACCCATAATTGATATTCCAATGAAAGATGGAGTTGTTTTTGGTAAGGGATTTGAAATTGTTTGGAGTTGTCATTCCAATGTGGGGCCTCAAATTGTATGGTGAGTTTTTTCACATAATGCCATTTTCCATGAATTTCAACGACATTAACTTTTCATTGACTTCTTTGGTTATGTGAGAGGACCCATTTTCGACCTTCCATAATTTTGTTGAATTCAATGAAGAAAGAAGTGACATCTTATCAGGGCATTCCCCAACAAATGGTGACAAATTCGTTGGGGAAAGACCTCACAATATGCGCCTCCGACTATAAATTTTTAATGAAGCTTCTCATGCATAACACGAGGCGAGAACGACATGTGGACATGAAAGGGGGTCCAATTAGTGAACACAAACAAAAAAAGTCACCCTAGTTAAAAGCCCCCAACGACTTAAATCCCTCCATTTCTTAAAGACTACTTAAACATATTATCCTCAAGAGAATACATTACCATATAAACAAGAGTTTTTAGACTCTATAAACATATGGATACTTAACAATTAAAAAAATTTATTTTATTTTATTTAAATTACCTAGGAGATGGCCCTAGCCCATTGTGGCATCAACAACCCACACCACAACAGTTGGAACCATCTAAGGATGAAACATTTAAGCTCTTAGTTAGCCCACGGATTAAGCTACATTATCATGTTGCCTTATCACCAGGTATCCAAATTGTCGGTAGTAGGCCGCCTTAACACGAAGTCAAGATTTAAACCTTCGACCTCCAATTACAAGGAGACCCAAGAATTGTTACACCACCACCCGTTGGATAATTAAAAATAATCTTCAAATTATAACTTTAATGAAAAATATTTCAAACTTTGCGTAAATAATATAGATTTTAAAAGAAAAATGATGAAGAGACAAACACATCAAATCAAAAGATGTTATTGATAAGAAATAAATGTATGTGTAAACAAATCAATAATAATACATTAATCAAATTGTAACATGGGCAAAAAAATGACTTAATCATTACCATCATCGCATTGTTTAACCGTTATAATAAAATATAAATTTTATTTTTATAACGCCTCAACTATACACATGATTTTTAATTATAAAAATCTAACATCAGGCCTCACATTATATTTCTAATGAAGCCTCACTGTAGCAAGAGCAAAACACAACATGAATGGATTTGAAGGGGTCCAACAGTGAACCTAGAGATGTTTTGACCGAGATAAAAGCCTCCAACAGCTCAAATCCATTCTCTATCTCTTAAAGACCACATAAACAAGTAATCCTCAAGAGAATACATTAACATGTAAACATATAAACAAGAGTTGTGAGGTTGTCTAGACATATGTACACTTAACAATTAAGAAACAATCTTCAAAAATAATTTTAATTTAAATTTTTTTAAAATTTACAAAAAAATACAAAGTTAAGAAGCACAAAAGATGAAGACACAAACTCATCAAATCAAAATGTGTGTATTCATAATAAATTTACGTGTCAACAAACCGATAATTAAAAAACAATTGAGTTGTAAGTGGGTTGAAAATGACTTAATCATTACCATCATTGTAATCGCCTTATAATGAACTACTTTTTTGTTTATGACAACTCAACCACATGCAAATTTTAAACATTAAAAACATTGAATATCATCGTAAATCTAAGTTTTGATCCAAAATCAATCAAATACGTACATGTGGATTTAAAATAACATTGTTGTATCATCATCACACTATAGGAAAAATGTCTCCTCCTTCCCAAGGTCGTTGTTATCCTTTTAAAAGCCTTAAAATCAACTACTAAAAAAGCAACAAAGCCAAGACAACACCATAGTTTAACAACACAATGCAAAGATAACCATAAAAACGCTTCCGAAGTCAAAACCATGAAGACCATAGTTATAACCTTTTCGTGTGATAATTGTTTTAGGGTATAAATGCATGACATTATGTAGACCACCGATGCAATCGACATCAACGAATTTGAAGAGAAAAGTTTGAAAATAAGTTACCTTGAAGAGTAAAATTTTGCCCCATGTTAGAAAAACTCAACTCCCAACATGAAAGAGGGAACCTCAAGTTGTTGCCCCTAATGTTTACAAACTCCTCCCTAAAGAGCAAAGAACCTCTTTACTCAAATTTTTCGAGAGATTCCTCAATCTACCTATACTATAATGAACTCTCAAAACCTCATTATATAGTTGATTTATTCTCCCATTAACATTTCCATTATAATTAAACATGAACTCATTGTAAACTCAAATACACTCATTAGTTTCTGTCTACCATGTTTTCCAACTTTCATCCCCAGATCCGAGTCCTCCTATATCATCTAGTTGAGTTGACATTTCAAATCCATAGTTAAGTCCATAGCCCCTCACTTAGAGTACAATGTCTATTGTGGATGCTATCCACATGTCCTTGCATTTTCCATGTGTTGCTTGTCTGCAGAGTTGGTTAGTGGAATTCAAATGGACTTTTCCTTGAGCATTTTCCAAACCAGCTTCACTGAAGATTTCAAATCTGGAATACGTATGAAATTTTCCATCTCGTGCCTTGCGAATATACTGCCACGTGCCCTTCTTAGACCACTACCACATGTCACCTCTGGGGAAGCTAACATTGACGTCCATAGATTTTAAACTATTGGTGAGCTCTATTTAGCTTTACGCTTTCCATTCACTGTTCAAGTGATTTGAATTTCGAATCCTCGACAGACCCATCCGCAGGCCCATCTACGTGGGCAAATTTTAATTTAATATCTTCGTGAGTCTAATATGTCTTGATATGCATTTCCACCACGTCTTCTCATCCGCTGCTACCATGTTTAACAACAAAATTCTCCATGACCATGGTTATTTATTTAAAAACCAAGAAGAATTTATGAAGTAACCAACGCTTCATGAAATCACAACACGATTGCTGCCGTTTGATATATGGTTTTCGCAACATGAAAAATCGGTGAAGCCGATAATGGTCATGCCGCCTATAATTGCCCGTTCGGGCCTGAATAATTATGCTGGAGGCATGGCTACCCTTAGGTCACGTCTAAACAACGATGCTGTGTAGTTTCCCCTCCTGCTTCAGCTGCTTGTCACCGCATGTTTCGAAGAGCGGACATAATATTTGGATGTGGATAGACTACGATGGCGGGTCGAAGAAGCTCGACATAACCATTGCAGGGGTTGGGGAAATCAGGCTGCAGAAGACCCTTCTCACCAGAATTCTGGATCTGGATGATGTTATACATGTTAAGAAACCATAGATGATGCAGAAATAAATTCGTAGAAAGTAGAATAACAAAATACTAGTTTACAGAGATAGAGCAAAATAAAATATACAATATATCAAATATGCAAGAGACTAACCCCAGAATTATGTGGTAAAACCCCAACCGGGAGTTTAGGAAAAAATCCACGGTGCAAGATATGAAGCGTTATTAACTCAAGATGAACAGATTACATGTGAATTCGTTATAAGAAACTGAAAATCTCTAAAAATATATACACCTAATTGGCAAAATATAGTTAGGATTCCTTCTCTTAAAAATAGAGTAAAAACGTCATTAGGATTTTCCTTCCTAAAAATAGAATTCGTTAGGATTTGGTTAAATTCGTCTTTCTAAAAACAAAGGATTGACAAATTAATTTTTGCTCCAGGTGGCGACATGAGTGGGTGGCATGCCGCCCACACTCCCCACACCCTCCCTTTAGTAAGTGAGGTACAAACTCCACCCGAAAAGGATCTAAAATTTAACTTTATTGGCACATATCTAACAATACAAAACCAGATGTAAGTGCGGTTTCCACCTCTAGAGGTGACTTTTTCTATTTTTTTGTTTTATACGTTTATTTAATTGGTCTTCTTTCACTTTAGTAGGATGTTTTTCCAATTTAGCGATCATAATTACGTGAAGGCATTCCCCTATGGGAAAGGCTCTTCCGGACGTTTCCGCAACTATGTTAAAATTGACAACCTTTTAGGACGTTTTTTTCAGGGCGTTTAACTTTGACGTTCGTTTGTACGTTTTTACTTTTTACGGATAGTTGCTTTTTCATGGGTATATTTAACAGTGCGATGGGAAAAATAGGGCTATGAGGGTTGTTTCGGCAGGATGTTCCTCTTCAACGTCTGGTTCCACCACTCATTTTCCCCTCACGCAATTTTTTTACGCAGTATGCGTCACACAATATTTTTACGCGGTATGTTTTTGTCGCGGAGATGGATGATCGGTGGAAGGCTTTGAAGTATGGGCCGCAGATCCGAAGCTGAAGCCCTAGAAATGGGCAAACCCTAAGCGACTTATATTCCTCTCTTCTTGCAACGGAAATTCTATGGATTCTCGGTCTTTGCTGGTCCATGGAATATAACAGGTTAAGATTTATGATTTGGATGTGTTGTTGCACGTATGTGTAAATTTGTGAATAGGTTTCCAAACTCGCCTGGAATATATTCAGAGCAGAGGTGGAAAGTAAAAAGTGGTAGATGCCGGCCCATGAAAAGGGTCGGTTCATCTTTTCTCATGCCTTCACTGTACGTGGTGATGCCACATTAATTCTCCATCTCCTGAAGGGAAATTGTCTGATTCTTGATGGAAATTGCAGGGGTAGTAAGTTTATTGAAGCTATCTACAGAGATCACAACCTTTGAGGAAATTCTGAATGGCATTTGAATTATATAAAATCTATGAAAACAGAAAGCAATAGAGCGGGAATGAAAAACCAATTCGGTCTCTCTAAAAGTGCCTCAGTAGATGTAAAACAAGCTCAAGCATTTAAAATTCCACGAGATGACATACAACAACTGCTTATAGGATGTGCAGAAGTTGTATCATATTTCCAAATTTTAAATGCAGCTTGCCCTTACTTCAGATTTGGGTATGTTGCTGCAAATGGTGCAATTGCAGAGGCATTGAAAGATAAAGATAGAATACACATAGTTGACTTCCATATTGCTTGAGGGCAGCCAATGGGTTACATTAATTCAAGCACTTGGGAGAAGGGAAGTTTCCCCACCCCATGTTCGAATTACAGGTATTAAGGCGTGGAGTTTACACGAGAAAAATGAGGCATTTGAGCTGGTAGACAGAAGAATTGCAAAAGGAGAATCTGAAATCGATAAGGAAGAGATAGTAAGGGTAATCCACATTGCTCATCTATGCACGTAAAGCGTTCTAGAGACGAGTCCATCAATGCCGAATGTTGTGTCGATGTTAACTAAAGCAATACAAAGATTTTGGTTCATTTCACCCCACCGCCTTTTATTGATGTTTGCTCCAATTTGACTCCATTAATATCGGGTGGATGGATTCTTTGATGGTTGCATCAACGGAAGCCCCCCTTTCCGCTTTATCTTGAGGCGCGTAGGGGAAAATTGCTTTTACATATTATTCTCACAAGACATTTAGCACATGGTTTTAGTAATTTTATGGATGCATCACTTTCCAGTGAATTTCGCTGGCTCACTGGCGAATTAACCAGCACATCCATAATTTAGGGTTTACTTGTTTATATACTTGTACTCTTTTGTTGAAAGAATCAGTTTTTGATCTCTCTTCTTTTCTTTTTAAGTTTAGATTTGACTTCACAGTAAAATTTGGGGGTTTTTGTTTTTCATGTAGAGCTGCACACAGTTTAGAGAGAAGAGAGTCTGGAACAATAATAGATGGCACAGAGGAGTACCTGACTGCCCGGGTGAGGGATCCTTACTTAGGCTATGAACATTCTCAGTCTTCAAAAAATTCATCCTCCTTTCTCTGTAATTATTTTCTAGGTCTCACTACTGGTTGTGTTCTTTTTGCAGGGTTTTGGTGGATTTTGACAGTGGGCGTAGAAGATTTCATTGACTATATAAATAAATTTGTTGTGTGTACGTTGTCTAATGATGTTTGCCCATATCTGGCAGGGTTGCATGGGCCGGCCACAAATCACCTTGAATATGGCATCCTCCCAATCCATAAAAGATACGCAACCCATTCTATTGTACATTTAATACATCCATATTAGTTTGGCACATTATGCAACCCAGTGGAAGAGACTGCTCTTTACAACATGCTATGTCCTTCACAAACAGGCTAGAAACAATTACTTCTTAGTCACGCCTTCCTCAATGTGACATGGACCAGAAGCATATTTTCCTTGATCAAAGGTTTAGAAAGGGAAAAAGAGAACATAGGAATGATTGTAACAATGAACTCAGACCAAACTGTGAATAGTGACAACAGTTGATAGAAAACACAGATCTTTTGAGTTTTATGCACGAATCTGATACTTTCTCATTCACTTAATCAAGTGGTCCACCATTTCTTTGTTGTATCTAATATTGAAGCTACACAATACATTTTAAGTTTTTTCTGTCTTCTCAGGTAGGCCATTAAACATTTTAATGCAATGTACTACTGTATTTTCTTTTATCTCAATCCATTCTCTCCTTGGATATATTCTCATGTAGTTGCAGAGGCGTATATTTCCTGCCTGCAACCCAAGATTCAAACATCCTATCTGTTTTTTTGCTCCAAAGAAAATCCTTTAGCTTTCATTTTTTCATAGCATTTGCAAGCCTCCCCTGGTTTTCCATTAAGAAAGAATCCATCCAGCAAAATGATACAATAACTATCATCAGGACAAAAACGATGCTTCTCCATAACATTCCACAACTTTAAGGCATTCTCATGTTGGCCCCAACTACAACACCTTCTGATGGACATAAGGAAAGTTTCCATTGTAGGAGCACAACTGATTTTTTTCATTCTATCAATGAGCTCAAAGATTGCATCCCCATTTTTAACAAATCTAAAAAATGCATGATAGATTCTAATTTTTGGTGCAAACCCCTTCGTGATAAGAACCTTGCATATCATAAATCAATAAATTGCAGAAGATAACACAACATAAGAGATATGGGGGGCCAAGATGCCCTAATATCAATATATGCAAAATAATACCCTTAAGGTAGGGCAACACCATACAATGCTCCTTAAGGAAGGAGTAACTCCACAATCTCCCAAGATGGGAATCCACTTTCGAGGGGGACACCTCCAATATACCTCTACCAAGTAGAAGACTCAACTCATACCTACCTCCTCATAATGATACTCACATCCTTTAAATAGGATGGGTAACACCTAATCCCAATGTAGGCTGACCCATTACCCAATACAACTAATTCCTATGTGAGCCCATATAACTAACTAAGGGGATGTGTGCCACATGTCGGCATCTCCATCAACCCATATACATTATAATATCATATCCCATGTGAACCCATACATATAACTAAGGGGATGTGTAGCTCAAAATCTACATGTACAAGCAAAACATATTAAGGAAGCTCAAGTGGATGGTAAGCATATTCAAGTTTTTGAAGATTTAAAGCTCTCTATGGATAAATATGTTTTACATTCAGATTTTTATGCTTTAGATATGGATGGTATGGATATTGTTCTTGGATATCCTTGGTTAGAGAGCTTGGGAACAATTAATCTTAATGTGCAAAAGAAATTCATGAAATTATGGTACAAGAGAAAGAAAATTACATTGCAAGATATCACACTTAGCAAAGAAAAAAGTAATGTAAAATTAGATCATGAAGATGAATTTGAAGATGGTGACGAAGGGAATAAGGATGAATTAGAAGGAGAGGATGAAAAACATGATAAAAAATTCAAAAATAATTTCTCTACTCAAGAGAAAAAAGAAATAACAAACAAGTTGGAAGAGGAAAAGATTGATAAGGTTGAGCATATTAAGGCTGATCCATATAGACACCCCCATCATCATGAGAGGAAACAATCATGGAGACATACTAGGACACATGAGGTCAGCAATCTATATGGATATACAGGGAATTGGAGGAGTAATAATTTTGGCTATACATGGAATCAATGGAACAATAATTGTATGACATGGAATCACAGAATAATCATTATGGATATGCATGGATGCCGAGGAGGAACACATATGGACCACGATGGAATCATATGAGCACAATGGAATATGGAATCAGGTTTGGAGCAGCATCACCCACTAGGATTTCATATGGGTGGTTGGATGATCGAGCATGGCGACAAGTGTGCAATAATTTAAAGCACACTCATTATATGGTTTCTTCTTATGTTTCGGGACGAAACATGTCAAAGAGGGAGGCAATGCTATGTACCTTGGGATATGATAATATAATATATATGGGTTGATGGAGATGCCGACATGTGGCACACATCCCCTTAGTTATATGTATGGGTTCACATGGGATATGATATTATAATGTATATGGGTTGATGGAGATGTCGACATGTGGCACACATCCCCTTATCTTATTATATCATTCATTTATGATTTATTATGCTTAGGAGGTTGGCCTCAGTATTGGCTATAGGTTAGAATGGTATATATAGGGGTTAGAAGGTTGTAGTTAATCATCATATTGAGTATTGGAGTGTTATTGTATGGTTTGGAGGTTACCCCCTCGAAGTGGTATTGGAGGTTGCCCCCTCGAAGTGGCAAAGCTATTATATGAGCATATTGTCATCATTTATCTATATTTTTGTGTTCTCTCATGTTATTCTGCTATATATGTTCTGATTTATACAAGTAATATCCTTACAAGTGGTATCAGAGCGACCACCCGTGTTTGAATCCCACTTGGTTGGTTACGTTGTGTAGCCGGGCCCGTGGGGCGCCTAAACGTCGGTGAAGTGGGGCTCATACGTATGGGAGTGCGAGCGTAAACCCACTGAGTCGGGCTCTACTAAGATGGTGGGATGTTATGATCCTCATGTGTGGATTTCACTAATGCCTCGAGGTTTTGGTGTAACGGTTCATTACATTCTCGAATCATCTCATCCAACATTTTGTAATCCTCTTTCACTTCCCATGCCATACAAAGGTGTAAAATAAGTGAGATGTATGTTACAACATTCAGATTGAAACCCTTTTCTTGAATTTTGTTGAAGAGATGCAATGCTTCCTCAATTTTGTTTAGCCAGAACATAAATTACTGCATTATACACCTTCAAGTTTGGAGTAAAACCTTTCTTCATCATTTCATCATAGCGGTTGATAACATCATAGAATTTGCCTTCCTTTGAAAGGCAACAAATGATAGTAGTATAAGAACAAACATCGAGGGTGATGCATAGATTATACATGTCATTCCACAACCTTTTGACATGATACACATCTAAAATATTGCCCCAAACATTGAGAAGAACATTAAAGCTCCTTGTTTCCAGTGGAAAGTACTTCTTATTGAGATAAATTAATTCTTCAGCCTCTTCAAGATATTGATATCTGCAAAGAGCATGGAGAAGGCAAAGGAAATCATCTTAGTCTACAGCAAGTTTGAACTTTTCTATGGCATGAAATGTTCTTATAGCTTTGTCAACGTCCTGAGCAACAACATACCTTTAAATCCAACAAAATAGTACAATTACCAACTCTGAGATGCGTAAGCCCCCAACAGAAAATTGAAGCAAATATAAGGACATACAAAGAAAGATTTTAAAATATGATGCTTAAACTACAAAGCAACAGAATTTGATTACAAATATAAAAAAATACAAAGGTATATAGGTTGAAATTGCATAAACTTCACAACTTGTTCTCCTCAAAATAACAATAAACAAGTTACTACATTTGCTTAGAAAATCTTTAAAAAGAAGCCTAATCGTGTGGTTTGCATGTTCTTAATTATTTGCGTTGACAAAAATTACATGGCATTTGCATGTGTATTAGTATTTAGGGGTTGACAAGCATACAATGACATCCACTAACCAATTATATATTAAATTGTTTCCTTGCTCTTACATAAATGTATTTCTTCACATACCATATCCTTGTTAAAAAAGAATCCTATTCCTTTTCATATATAGACAAACATAAACATAAAGATTTTATAAACAAGGTCTTTTTAATCTAATTTGAATATTACACATATTTCTTGGCTTTGGTTATGAAGAGATGAAGAGAATCTTTTCCATAAAATTCACTCGAGGTATGTTACCGGTTCTTATTGTTGTACCTTTAATGGTAGCAGAATTTTATGGCCATCGTTGGAAATATTCTTGATAAAAGTCCTAATTGTTAACCTCTTAGCTATATATAATTAGAAATTATCTTTGTAAGAATGACTTCAACCATGGAAAAGGTTTGGGACATGTATGCATTTAATTCACACATTTTTTCCTAACTTTCCATTCGTGTCTTTGTATTATCTAACAAATGGAGAACCACCCATTCCTGAGCTTTGACACCAATGCTCGTAGATAGTAGGCACCATTACGACTATCGATGGCTTTAGATGACGACACCTTCTCCATAAATATTAGCTATAGATAGTTGCTTTCCAATCATCTCTGTTTACTACAAGGGTACATTATGGAGGAGGCCCATGACCAACCAATACCGTGTTTTATAATTCGCCCGTCACATGCGGACAATAATCATAACTTTCTATCATCAATGTTTGTTTGCACATTTCTTTCTTTCTTACATTTACTCAAACTTACAATTGACAGGAGGAAAACCAAGTAGCAACCATTGTGGTTGGGTTTTGAATGAGTAACCTTTACATTTACCACAGTTTCTATTTCAACTCTTTAACCCTTCTTGTAATCGCATGAATGATGCAAGTGAGATGAAGACAACAATGTAACTTAGCTCATATAAATTTTTTTTTGCTCTTATTCCCAGTCATTTTTTATTCTTTGCATAAAATTATTCTTCATGTCCATCGCATTTTCTCTAGATTATTCCCATTCTCTTCACTCACATTTCAAGTCCTTTCCTTTAAACCATTTTCATGAATACTTACTCCTTTCTAACATTACCGCACATTACTCCTCCGCCCTCTCGCACTAATTTTGGCTTCTATTCCACTCTCTTCCTCTCGTATAATTGACAAATCAAATAACTTAAGTATGACAAGTATGCTCTATTTACTTCCCTTCTCGACATTTCTTTCTTCTACCACATCCCTTTCGGCGTTCACATTACACACCTCACGTGCGATTGCTAGTTTTATTGTGCTGAAATATTTTCGATGAGAAATTGTAAGAATTATATGTAAATAAATGAACCTGTTTTTTTCTTAAATTTTAAAAATTTCAAAACAAATATGTTATAAATCCTTGATCTGGTGTGAAAAAATTTCAGTCCCATCTTTAACAATAGTTGAAAATTTGAAAACTTGTTACCTGCAGATAAAGAACTTCTATTTTAGAAAAGATTCATTTTATTCCTACAACTGCAGTAATATTGTAACTTGAAAAACTAATAGTTGAGTAAAAATACAAACCAAAACATACTCCCTAAAACAAATATGATTTGATCTATTGCTCCTGTTATAAAGCAGTAGGTGATCCCATTAAACATAGGGAGTGGAGGCACCATCTTTACATAAAAATTGGGAGCTGCTCTGAATAATTTTAGGCGGCCTCATGGAGGCGGCCGTTGCTCATATT
This sequence comes from Taxus wallichiana var. yunnanensis, assembly GCA_018340775.1. Taxonomy (NCBI): domain Eukaryota; kingdom Viridiplantae; phylum Streptophyta; class Pinopsida; order Cupressales; family Taxaceae; genus Taxus; species Taxus wallichiana. The sequence goes on from CM031236.1 coordinate 574,635,946, forward strand.
CTTGTGACTCTGCTAGTCCCTGCAACCTGTTGCATTGTAAAACTGTAAATAATGAAATATCAGCTACTTTATAATTTTAGTTCACCCACACGTGGGGGCTGAGAGTTTGTAACACCTGCAGAGAGATTGTACCGTTGCTTTTTGCTAAGTGGCATCTGCAAACTGGTTATTACTTATTATAATATATTAATTCTGTTTGAAATTTTTTTATGATAATAGAAATTCCTGAAATATAGTAGTAGAGCAAACGCCTCCTAAAACTAGAAGCTGGCGGCTAGAAGTTTACAGTTGCTGTTCAGGGTTTTAAGAAAGGATTTTTGACAAGAGGAATTTCTTCGAGGTCTATAATTGTGTTAAATATTTTTACTAGGACTGTTGAAGTATTGAAAATTCTGAAATTCTTTGAGCATTGCTTGCTGGGAAAATCTAGGATTGCCTCTTCCATGGTACTACTAGATCATACCCATGGAAGGAGGCTCCTGAAATTTCTTCTCCAATAATTGTGACTAATTTTAGGAGTAGTTCGCACTCAAAAGCTCTCCCTGCAACTTTTTAGGAGTTTGGATTTGAAATTATCACTCACAAATTTAAAATGAAATTTGTCATTTGGTAGTTTTTTTCGCCATACATTAGGAGTTGGCGTAGGAAACATCCAGCCCCTCCGTTTTTAGGATTTTAAAACTCAAACAAAGTCCCCTGTTTAAGAGGTTTCTGGTGAAAATTGTTTATAGATCCATTTGATAGAGAAAAAAAGTGCCTAAATTATATATTGAAGATGATTTGTGAAAAGTTACACTTCTAAAACATATTTTATAGAAGTATGCACTGACACCCATTGTTTGCAGATGCCAACACCTTAGATAACAAATGACAGGTTATAATTGACAAAGGTATTACTTGACCAAAAGTTGATGGTGAGATTGGAAATTGCATCTATGTTTGCAGACCAACCAACAATGTTCCCTTAAGCATCTCTCCATGAAAATCTAAGCTAACGCATGTCAATGTGCCAACAAGATTGCACATTTCTTTACCTTTTAACTCCCAAAATAAGTTTTTCAGAACTGAAGTACTCAAACATGAGCCTTTATCCTGCAATACTCGATTCCACCCAACCTTGGCAGGGGAATTTGATAAAAAAACAATATCTATGGCTGGTCAGAAATTAGGACCCTACACCATGAAACTGTCCATACAAACCAGGTTCTGACAATAAAAAATGGAAGAGTATCTGATCTCATGCTTGGGATAACGGTCAGAAATGACATCGTCCATCCATTTCAATGAAAATGTTCACATAATAGTCGCATGTTGAGTTTTTCTAATCTTTTACCTCAGAATTATTGAAAGAATATAAAAAGGATTAGGTCCACCCAAACCCAAATGATTGTGCACACCATAACCATGCAACCCATAAATTATTTGACAATAAACTCTCATATCTTTCACAACTAATCTGTAGAAAATGGTTAATAACACGAACTAAAAAAATACCATATACATTAATAATATTAAGTTTTTCGTCATCACCATGTGTTTCTAATATACAAATTCTTTCCAATCCATATGCAGTACGCTAAAGATGGTAGACAACTTCTACAACATAGCCACCCGTATTGAAAATGACAGTAGCTACGTACAACACCTATTATCTGAATGCATACAAGACCATTACAAAGGGGGCACACTGAGACGAAGATATAATTTTTGCAATGCTACTCACACAAAAAGATTAGAGGTGCACAACACGTGTTGCGAGAGGCAGCCATTGCAAATCAAGGATGCCCAAAAAATCCTTAAGACAACAATTCTATGCGCAAAGATTACAAACCCACCTCAAATAACCAATTTCAAACAATGTACAACTCTGCAAGTCTTCACATGTGTATGCCAACAAATTATGAACAAGTAAATATATGTACCATTCGTTTCGATCGATAGTAATGGTAAGCGAAAATGCTTGTATCAATTAATTCCAATATGAAAGTCTCCCATGATAAAACAACAATAACACCAACTGATTAGAAATATATGTACTTATATGATATAGTCTTTTGGGATACATTGTAAGCCTCTTTTACCTCTTTCTCGCTTTGAATTATTTCTAAAACGTCCTAAATGACAAGAAAGCTGAATTAAAATATTGAGAAAAAAACAAATTGAATGCCAAAGGCGTTGTCACAAAAGTTCAAAGAAGGTTCATATTACGTATGATGTTTGTAGCAGTGGACTCCAAATGTCATACTATTTCAGATTGGTGGTAGACAATTAAAACAAATAAGATAACATCAAACTCCAGATGTAAACATCATCTCCCCGTCATTTTACCCCACAATGAATGACTACACCACATTCAACAAAACCCACACACCATCAAATACTCTTGTACACATAAGCACCTTACACATCAGTAACAACGGAACAAACAATGACTAATTCTCTAAAAACACTGATACTTATATCATGGAATCAGTCATCAGAAATTAATAACCCTGTAATATTTTGCAGTCAACATTTATTAACTACTAATTAAGCGCTAACTGATTATTTCCCCCACAATAAAGGATAATTATGGTATGTCTAATTTGTCTATTCCAGAACCAAAACAAATAAATATTCTACACCTATTCACAAACTTCATTTACCATCGTATAATTCACATTGCGAAAACACACACTCAACACAATTTCACTTACTCATCAACTGCAACCCACACCACACGACCACTTCCAACCAAACCAATGTCGGCGTAGACTTGCTCCTCTAGGAGCAACCACTAGTCCCTGACATTTCCATTCATGTGTGAGAACCCTATCATACTCTCGTAGTCTTGTCTTCCTCCATGTCGACAATTTAGATATACGTGTACATCAACACATGTCTACCATGCAAGTTCAACCATTATTGATGCACAAACATCCAAGGTACACATAAATCTTACACAAATTTTGGCTAAGTTTGGTGTGTGTGAGCATGGAGAGCGCAAGGAATAAAGGAGGAAGCGTGGTAGAAGGAAGTGGTGATTGTTCAAAGTTTTCAAAGGATTTGTGAAATGGTTAGAGAGGGAGAGCATAGCGCACGTAAATTGTGCAATGGAAGAATGTGAACAATAATATGCAAAATTTTGGAGATATGTGAAGTAGGATGAGGCACTCTAAATTTTGTAGAGAAGAAAAGGTGCATAGAATAATGGTGCACAAATAAATTTTGCAGCAAAGTGGATGATTGGAGGTGCACCAAGAGTGTGAACGTGTTTTACAAAAGGAAGGATAATGCAAAGGACAAATGAGAAGATGAGTAAAGAGATTGTGTGTAATAGTATATATTACGAGGAGGGTGTAGACACTAAATCAATACATGGTTTTAATACTAATATTGTACTAATTATCCTCTTTCCCGTCATTTCATTATAATTAGTGGTTTTCATTTAATTATCTAACATTCCCCTTTGTTTTAGTCAATTAACAACACTTCATTAATTAACTAGCTTCCCCCTCATCCTCGGATACCATTAACATCGTTTCATTAGTTATAATCAATTAATCAATTAATTAATCCTCTTTTAATTAATTAATTGACCATTATTAATCAATTAGCCTTTCAATCTTTTATTTAATCAATAAACCCTCTTATTGGTTAAATCCCTCTCAAATCCTTCAAATTCTAGTAATTTCCCTTTAAATCATCTTTGAATTGCTTCTTAAACTTCTCTTGGTCTATTAATTAATCCTAGTTGATTAATTAAATCGCCCCAACTCCCATGAGTTGCTAATATTTAATTAATATCTTCTAATCATACTTATCCCTTTCTAATTCTACTTTACCTTTATTCCACATTCACTAGGTTGCAAACTTCTCCAAAACTAGAAAACTATATAAAGAACCTAGTACACCATGTTTCAATTTACACTAAGTCCTTGCAAGACATTTACACTTGAGAAGAACATTTCAAGTTGGAAGGTTTATTGAATTTAATAAAACTTCCCTTTTCTACTTGGCAAAGAGTAGTAAGAGAAGAACTAAAAATGACAATCAAGCAATATTAGTCGATCTATTCCTCTTCGTTGAAACTATTAGTGAGATCTCTTCCTCTTCCTTGAAAAAGTTGTTGATCATGTGTGGATTACGTTCGACTCACTAAAGAAAATATCTACAATCCAAAGCACATCCAAAATCAAAGGAGGTTTACATTTGATGTTTGATTTATTGTTTTATGCTTATAGTTAAGCTTTCCTTTATGCTTTATCATAATGTTTTTACTTAGATTAGCTCCAAGATAAAATCAAAAATCCGAAGAGCTCTAAAGATCCAAGCAAATATGACATCCAAAAATCCCAATTTCAAACACAACTCAAACATGCACCACAATGCCAACGCCAAGTGTGACGCAAAGTGCAGAAATCTATGGATATGGAACTCAAGCTCCCATACACAATCAATGTTGTAAGATGAGGCGTAGTCGTTTATCAAGTATGATCTCACCACGATAATAGATATTGGAGATAATATCACTCTTGATAAGAAAAAATTCCTATTCTCCCTCATTAAATAAATCACAAACATTGTTGTTAGATCCTATCACATGAAGTGATGTTGTTGGCATCAATTTTCTAATCCATCCTATCCTGCTCTTCATAACCTATCATGGATCTTTTCCCTTTTATACATCCCCATTTCATCCATTTTCATCTTCTCCCTTTGTGGTTTTCCCTTCACAAAACCATAAAAAATCTAAAAAAGGAAAGAAAAAGAGAAAATATTAAAACATTACAAAAAATCAAAGGTACGTACATTAGACATTACAATTAGGTTTTGCATACACATGGATGGTTTTTTCTTTCTTTTCATATCCTTTGTAAATCAACCATAATTTTCATCCCTTCGATGATATTTTGGTTAGTTCTTTCATTCACACTCATCGTGCGTAATTTATCTCTATTGATCAATTTGACCTTTGTCTTTCAACATTACCTTGGTAAATTAAAGAATGATCGTCCTCTTAAAGATCATATCACCATCATACATTTAATAAACTTTTTGTGAATATCTTTTGGCGTATTTGTTGACACTAGCCAATGTCAACATCGCAATCACTTCCATATCCTTCCATCAAGCCATTAGTGGTTCTTAACTTCTTATCAAAATAATCAAGAGAGCGAAATACTTTTCGAAAGGAAAAGTCAATAAAAAAATCAAAGTGATATATAAACTCTCTCTAGGGGTATTTCTAGTATCTCTGTCAGGGCTATGAACATCTGGTTGGTAGTAGAGAAATGTTGTGACTGGAATAAAATACATGTCCATCGGGCTATTGACACCTGACCGGGAACGAAGCAATGCACGGATCTCCTTCCATCCTTTATTCACTATCAACTTTCAAACTAAATCATTCATACACATTGGTTATTACTTATTAGATCTTCACTTTGAAGCAATTGATTTTCCCATGCGCACATTAGAACTTGATTAGTAAACATGATTAGTATGTTACTAAGTGTTGTTTGGAACTTGTTCAAAATCTTACTTTAGTCCTTATTTTGTTTCACGGTTTTTGCCTTTGGTTCACCTCTTTTCATCACCACTCTTCTAGCTACAATTTTCATATCCTTTCATAGCATTCACATTGTTCTTCTGCTTCATTTGGAACATCCATATGTATAAGATTTCCTTTTTACCATGTTTGAGGGAAACTTTGTCCCTTCTTTTAATAAATAATCATATACTTCTTTTCTATCACTTGTTTCTTGCCACTTGCGTTGGGCGCACACTTGCTTCTTCCTAGCTTTTCTATTGGCTTGTGTGTGTCATATTGTTGAACCTAACCGTCTTGGCCTTGATCCAACCGATCCTAGTCTTGTATATATATATATATATATATATATATATATATATATATATATATATATATATATATATATATATATATATATATATATATATATATATATATATATATATATATATATATGCATAGGATTTTCCTCAGTATATTATCACCTCTCACTAGGGGCATCTTTACATCTTCGTTTTCATGTACGTAGCTTAGAAAAACTTCCAAAAAACCCAAAAATTAAAAAATCATAGAAAATCCAAAAACATTGGTACAACTCGCAAAATTCAAAAACATTGGTAAAACCTCCAAAATAAAAAAATTGGTAAAACATCAAAAACCCTAAAACATTTGAAAACTTTGAAAACCATAAACAATCTAAAACAATCCCAAAAATAAAAACTATACTACAAAACATTCTACTTCAACACTTGCTCGCTCTATCACACAACATGTGGATCATCTTTTGATCTTCTTTCATCAACAAAACTGGTTTTCTTATTGTGTTTGTCTTCCCGACATATATTGTTATTCGGGTAGTTTCTATTAGTGCAAATCACAAAGACTCGGATGCGGAGATCGGCTTCTAGGTTGATCACTCGGGCATCCAAAGTGTGATTGCACAACATGGAAACCTCTCTCCAAGAGTGGGACTTGTGAAATCGAGAGAGGAATCTCCAGAGAAGGTTGGTTCTTGCTCCTAAACTACCCGCCACAAGCTATTCCAGCAAGCAGGCAAGCTAATCTAATCCTAATCTAACAATGCCAAGGAGACAGAGAGAGAGAGAGAAGGGAAAACAACAAAAGCCTACACTAAAACGGTGATACACCAGAAGAGGAGAATGTTGGACATCTATCAAAACTACCATGGGACAAAGAGAGGTGAGCAATGGGAAGGATGGACAGATGCATCACAGGCCCAAGGATAGATTTCACACGTAAAATGTCCCAAAACTCCATGAACACACTCCAGGACTCTGCAATGAACATTCAAACATGCACAAATACCTGCAATGAAGAGAGGCAAGAAGAGAACAAGCAAAAACGAGCAAGGATGGACAGATGCATCACAAAACATGTTTTGTTGCTCCAGAAGTTTGCACAGAACATCATTTCAATGGTAAAAGGAAAAAACGCCATTACAGAGCAAGGGAGGAGGTTCGAACTCCATTTTCAACCCTAGAGAAGAAAAGAAGGGAGGGCAGAGTAGAAAAGATGAACCACTTTTTTTTTTTTAAATGAGCCAAATCTAGCTTTTTACATTGCATGGGTCGAGCCCAGGGGATAGAAACGTGGGAAAACGTGTAAGCAGCCCAACCATTGACTGCAGATGCATTAAAACGGCATGGGATACCTTACCAACCCATACCCTGCCATCTCTGACCAATTTGGAGGAGAATGCGACCCATTCTGCATTAATTTGGTCGCTGAAATGTCACTTCTGGCCGTGCTGAAGAAGAATGCGACCCATGTGCATTAAACTGGTTGTTGAAACGTCGCTTCTGGCCATGATCACGCGTCAGAGCCGTTTCTCGATTTTCTCCTCCATACTGCACCAAAATTCGAGATTGATCCTAGAATCATGTAGAGAATTTCAACAGCTTTCCGTTGATATAAAGAACGTGCAAATCCGAGTTCTGGATCGAAAGATATGATGATCTGAAGATTTAGGGCACAAAATAGGGGAAAACGTGCTTTTGAAATATTTTCCCGTGCTTCGCCACTGGATGACACGTGGCACGTGCCGATTCACCGAATAATTCTCTCTCCTCCACCTTTCCGGGCTTTCCTTTGAAATTTCCTTGGGGCCCTAAACTTGGACACGTGGCACTATCCCATTGGTTCGGTTGACCCTTCAAAACTCGCCCTTTGACTTTTGACCTTTTCCTCAGTGACACATGTCATGATTTGATTGGTCTCGGGCTTGCTTGCGGCTCTTTCGCGTCCACATCGTCCATTTGTCCCGGATTTCCCAAAGGTCTTGCCTTGGGACAAAACCTCCGATCCGCCCGAAATGGGCTTCCTTGTCCCTTATCTCGCCGATGACACGTGGTGCATATGATTGGCTCTCGCTTTTTTCTATTATCCGCGTCCCTCGCGTCCTCGCGCCCGATGTCCCAATGCGAAAGTTTCCCATTCCTTTCCGAACGACTGGTTCACGTCTTTCGCGTCCATTTGTCCCACATGTCCCATTGCTTCGTGGGACAAATTCTTCCTGGCTCACCCGATTCGGCCGATTCGCGTCTTTTTGTCCCTTTGATGTCCCAAACCTTGCCAGTGCGAAGGTTCTTCTTTTCGGCCGAACCGCTTGGGTTCAGCTCTCAAGGCCCAAATGTCCCGAGCGGCTTAGTTGATTTTCTTCTCTCTTCTCGCCGGTTGGCTTCTTCATGTGCCCCGCAAATGTCCTTCCGTCCGATTGTCTGGTGCAACAGCTTTTTCATGCTTTTGGGAACCGGCCGGTTCGGGTCCTTCGCGCACTCTTGTCCCACTTGTCCCCTTTGCGCTTGGGCCGCTGCAGATTTTCGGCCGATCCGCGCCTAGATGTCCCAAATGTCCCGATCCCTAGGACTAGGACTTAGCCATTTTTCGTGATTTTCTTGGATCAATCTACATGCTTGAACTTGAAAACTTCGATGCATGTTATCGAAATTTACCCCCTGGGGTAAAATTTTGACAACAGTTTATTTGCGACTCACGGTGGGGTCATCTCTGCTAGATGAAGTTACTAGTTTCTGAAGCATCCATTGGGCATGGAGTCCCGAGTTGTAACTCAAAACTGATCTAAACTTTGAAAACTTCCCTCGAGCCACTTGAAACCCATTGGACCTAGAGTTGTTCTTCACCAAAATGCCATCAAACGAATCAGGCAAGAGCAAAACCAGCACAACAAAAATATGTATAGAACTGAAAATCATACATACTCCAAATGGAACATGCAGAGTGTGCACAAGCACTTCTTCTACCTTTGAAGCAAACCTACCTACTCTACTTCTAATCGAAGCAAAGGCAAGCTAAACAAACCCCGTAATTGGTTGTGAGAAATAGCTTCCCTTTCTCAAAAGTGGCAGCCATGCAATTGATTCGCACCGATCATGGCTGTTTGGATGGATGGAAAATCAACAAGAAGCTGGTCTTCTATCCAAATCATCAAGGTGTCAATCAAAAAAATCCAATACCTCTTTTAGTTGCTCTGCATTTGGATTGAGAGGTATGGCAGCTGATCCTTGGTACTTTGTAGCTCATCCTCATGCTCGAAGCAAGCATGACTGGTTGTGACTTCTCCTTTGGCTCCAATGAAGCCAAATACCTGATTGGGCAAGGTCTGATCCGTTGAGTATGCCCATAGCTCGATTTTCAACTCCAAGAATGGAGTTCTTTTGAGACCCTCTTGAATGGATGATATGGAAGGAATGGTGGAATTCTTCTGTCCTTTCCTTCCTCCGATGAAGAACATAAAGATTTAAATCTTCCAATCTTGGTTCCAAAGAGCTGCTATAAGATGCAGGTTGCTGCAAATGAATACTCTCCTCCATGACAACAGGCTCTTGTGTTTGGAAGATGGATGATGAAAGAGAGAATGTTGGAAACTCAACCGGTTCTTCTCCATCAAAACAGTCTTCCAAATCTGACAGATAAACTGCCTCATGACTGTCCTGCTACAAATGTTCAACTTCCTCCATGGTGTCTTCTTGATCTGTAACTTGACCACCATGGTTTCTTTCTCCCTCCAACATTGAGTTTGAGAGATCAAACTCCTCTTCGACATTGGAGCTAGAGAGAGATGAAGTAGAAAGAAGAACTGAAGGTTCTCCTGTAGCCTGCTTTGTGCTCAGAGCTCTTGGATCTGCACTTTTCTCTTCCACAGCTAGATTGTGCTCCTCTTCTTTTGGATTTGGAGCAACTTCTCCTTCCTCTATTAGTTGAATACAATCTTGCTCTTGATAGAACTCTTCCTCTAGCATGAATTTTTTCAAGTCAAACTCTTCAGTCTGCTACTCTAGAGGACAAGTTGGGACTGCAAGATCTTCTTCAGGATTTCTTCCTCCATGGCTGATTGTGCAACTTGAATTGGATCAGCATTTCCTTCAAATAGAGTGCCAACATGGACACTATACTGAGCAAACTGATTGCTGATCTGCTTCTTCCTTTTGCTCTTCTTCTTCTCGCTGCAACAAAATCAGTTATGACCACCATTTGTTCAACCTTAGCCTCTTCTCGTAGGCTTAACCATCAAGGGATCTTTGTCATCCCAAATTTGGCAACCCAAACCTTCAAGTTGTCACATTTCTTTTTCTGTTGGGCTCCTCTTCTTGCTGTCCTTCATGGCTGACTTTTGCAATTTCTTCTTCCCCACATGGAATTGGGAATGCAAGAGGAGGGATGGGTTGTAACTCAACCGATTTGACAATTTTTGTGGTAGTGGAGGAATGAAACCTCTTGTTTCTTTGGAGGAGGGGTATTTTTTTAGCTCTTGTGGAGGGGATGACTTGTTTAGAAGGAAAAAGGAAAGAAGAATCGAGATGAGGTGGAAGACTAGGGGGTGGAGAAATGGATTCAACACTTGGGACAGCAGATGGAGAGTTTGAAACTTGACACCGCTGAGATGAAATAGATTAGGAAAGAGGAAAGAAAAGGCATGAGAAGGTGCGCTTACTTGTTGACAAGGTTGTTGAATACTCCTCTCATACACCTCTATTTCTTCAATCCACTTTCTGCAAGCAAAGGAAGCATTGCAATCATGAAGTCAAGCTTCTCCGAGGGCTATAATGTCTTGGAAAAGGTCCCACCCATGGACAGGGTGCTCCACAACCGATTCCAAAAGCTTTCATTTGAGCTTGTTGCCCTGGACTGCACCATCTTTACCTCCATCTTTTGGATCTTCTCCAACAGACCAGCATCTTGATCTGATGGTCTTCATTGTATGCACACCCTTGCTCTTGGAAAGCTCCATAGCCAAACTGACTTTGGCACAGCTGCTCATATGGGTATGCATACTGATCTTGAATCTGCTCAAAATGCTGATTTGGAGGATTTGTAAAACATGTTGGAGGTGTGATATACTGCTGTTGTTGATGTGAATTCCATGATGGAAATGAAGTCATGATTGCACAACTTCATAGAATGAAAGAAGATGGAAGAGATGGAAGGAAGAATGGATGGAAAATGAATGAAAATGAATGGAAAGGAAGGTCTGCAACTTCAGAGATGGGTTGTTGACTAGATGGAGTCGCCAGATGTGTTTGCAAGTGCCTCCAAAGGCTGAAATCTTCACAGGAACACATCAACTTGCAAAAGATGAAGTGGAAGACCTCTAAGCTCCCACCGGGCATGCCAAAAGATGGTCGCAGTGGCTTAAGATTTTCTATTTGATAATGAGACACCTCTCGAAGATGAAACTCTAACTTCATGATGTCCCACTGGCATGCCAAAACTGTTAGTGCAAAATCACAAAGCACTCCCGGATGCGAGATCAGGGCTTCTAGGTTGATCACTCGTGCATCCAAAGTGTGATTGCACAACATGGAAACCTCTCTCCAAGCGTGGGACTTGTGAAACTGAGAGAGGAATCTCCAGAGAAGGCTGGTTCCTGCTCCTAAACTACCTGCCACAAGCTATTCCAGTGCAGGCAAGCTAATCTAATCCTAATCTAACCATGCCAAGGAGACAGAGAGAGAGAGAGAGGGAAAAACAACAAAAGCCTACACTAAAACGGTGATACACCAGAGAAGGAGAATGTTGGACATCTATCAAAACTGCCATGGGACAAAGAGAGGTGAGCAATGGGAAGGATGGACAGATGCATCACAGGCCCAAGGATAGATTTCACACAGAAAATGTCCCAAAACTCCATGAACACAACTCCAAACCTGCAATGAACATTCAAACATGCACAAATACCTGCAATGAAGAGAGGCAAGAAGAGAACAAACAAAAACGAGAAAGGATGGACAGATGCATCACAAAACACGTTTTGTTGCTCCAGAAGTTTGCACAGAACATCATTTCAATAGTAAAAGGCAAAAACGCCATTACAGAGCAAGGGAGGAGGTTCGAACTCCATTTTCAACCCTAGAGAAGAAAAGAAGGGAGGGCAGAGCAAAAGATGAACCACTTTTTTTTTTTAAATGAGCCAAATCTAGCTTTTTACATTGCATGGGTCGAGCCCAGGGGACAGAAACATGGGAAAACGTGTAAGCCTATTCCTCATTGACAGAGATGCATTAAAACGGCATGGGATACCTTACCAACCCATACCCTATCTCTGACCGATTTGGAGGAGAATGCGACCCATTCTGCATTAATTTGGTCGCTGAAATGTCACTTCTGGCCGTGCTGAAGAAGAATGCGACCCATGTGCATTAAACTGGTTGTTGAAACGTCGCTTCTGGCCATGATCACGCGTCAGATCCGTTTCTCAATTTTCTCTCTCCAGATTGCACCAAAATTCTAGATTGATCCCAATCATGTAGATAATTTCAACAGCTTTCCGTTGATATAAAGAACGTGCAAATCCGAGATTTGGATCAAAGATATGATGATCTCAAGATTTAGGGCACAAAACAAAGTAGCGAAAACGTGTTTTGAAATATTTTCCCGCTTCGCCACTGATGACACGTGGCACGTGCTGATTCGTTGAATAATTCTCTCTCCTCCGCCTTTCCGCGGCTTTCCTTTGAAATTTCCTTGTGGGCCCTAGGTGGGACATGTGGCACTATCCTATTGGTCTGGCCGACCCTTCAAAACTCGCCCTTTGACTTTTGACCTTTTCCCTTGTGACACGTGTCATGATTTGATTGGTTCATGCGGGCCTCGCCGGCTCTTTCAGCGTCCCACTGCGTCCATTTGTCCCGATGTCCCAAAGTTGTGCGGGACAAAACCTCCGATCCGCCCGAAATGGGCTTCCTTGTCCCTTATCTGCCGATGACATGTGGCGCAACTCCCGATTGGCTCTCGGTTTTTTTTCTGAGCTTATCCGCGTCCCTCGCGTCCTCGCCCCGAGATGTCCCAAAGTGTGAAAGTTTTCCTTCTCGTCGAACCGCCGATTCGCGTCTTTTCGCGTCCATTTGTCCCACATGTCCCAATTGCTTCGTGGGACAAATTCTTCCGGCTTCACCCGATTCGGCCGATTCGCGTCTTTTGTCCCGATGTCCCAAACTCGCTTGGTGCGAAGGTTCTTCTTTTCACCAAACCGGCTGATTTGCATACTCAAGGCCCAAATGTCCCGAGCGCTTAGTTTATTTTCTTCTCTCTTTGGCGGGTCGGCTTCTCGCGCCCGCGCCCTTCCCGTCTCGATCGTCCTGGTCAACAGCTTGTCTGCTTTCGGGTGAACCGGCCCGCTCGGGTCCTTCGCACACTCTTGTCCCACTTGTCCCTTTGCTACTTGGGCGCCCGCGAGCTTTTCTCGCCGATCCGCGCCTAGATGTCCCAAATGTCCCGACTGCCCCTAGGACTAGGACTTAGCCATTTTTCGTGATTTTTCCTGGATCAATCTACATGCTTGGAACTGCAAAACTTTGATGCATGTTATCGAAATTTACCCTGGGGGGGTGAAATTTTGACAACAGCTTCATAGTGTAGGTTACTTTTCATAGGACTTATTTTTCCTCTATATACTCCCTTACATATATCCTTGCTTGGGGCATCATTTTAACTTGTATAACTCGAACATTTAGGAACTAAAGTTGGATAAGAAAAACATTGGTACAAATTTTGTAAACGTTGCTTGTTTGAGTACACTTGTTTGTGCTTGTTTGTTTACTTTCTTGTATTACGGTGCTTATGTATTTTTCTTTGAGTTAGTCATTTATCATTACACAAAAATCGAACTATGGCTTCTTATGTCATTTCACCCTTTTTCGTATGCTTGTATCAAATAAAAGGTACTTCCGAGCTAATATTTTACATACACTACGTCACGATACTCCCATCTATCATCTATCTTATCTTTCTTTCTAAATAAATTTCTACCTATCATTTTCTTATTTTTCTAACCATTCCTCCGAGATACAATTATCATAGTGACTCATTTTTTCCCTCCTTCCTCCCTTGCTTCTTCCGATTGAGGCACGAGACTCCAATTTAGAAAAATTCGATTCAAATAATCACTAACTAACCCAAGTTTGAATCCCTTCCACCGCTATGGGTTTTTCCTCCACAATATCTTTTCGTAAAAATCATCTTGCATCATCAACAATGACCATGTGGAAATACCAACAAATGATTTTGTACTAGTATTATGTAGTGATCGATGCTCGAATAACCTCCATACAATCATATTCGGTATACTGCTGAATGTATCACCTGTCAGCGATCAAATTTTATTATGGCATAATTGTTCTTCTCTTCTTTTCTACCATTAAGTGATCTCTTCTATCACCTCATCGATACTTGAGTGAGCATCATCCATCCTACTATTTTTTCTTCTACTCATATAAAATAAAATTGTTCAAACTTGTCTATTAGCTTTGAAGTAGCATTTCTTGCGCTACACCACATCAAAGAGGAGAAAATGTAGACACCTAAATCTAACTGCATAGTTTTAATACTAAAATTGCACTAATTATCCTCTTTCCCTTCATTTCGTTATAATTAGTGGTTTCCCACTAATTAGCTAACATTCCCTTTTTCTCGGTCAATTAACAACACTTTGTTAATTAACTAGAGTCCCCTTCATCCTAGATGTCAATTAACGTTACTTTTTAGTTATAATCCTCTTGTAATTAATTAATTGATCATTATTAATTAACTAGCAAACGCAAGTGAGGTGTTCAATGTTAACGCTGAAAGAGAAATATTGGTGAGCGGAAAAGGAAATTGAAGCAGACAAAAAAACACCATGTATCGATCAAATTTGTTGACAATAAATAAAGGAAAACTAGGTGTATAGAACAAATTGTCATAAACAATGTCAACAATAGAGCCAACAACACCATTTACAAGACATGTTTCAACCCACAAATTTGTGCAAAGCATGACTTTCTAGTTGACGTAGAGAAAAAGTTTGTGTTGCAAATGATCCATAATCAACCTATCATGAGTCATTCTACCTACCGACGTTCTAAGAAATTGATATGGCAATGGGAGAGTAAAGGGATTTATAAAATTGAAGCTTATGGTTATCCAAATTTGTCATCAATTACTATCATTACTCATAGCTGCTAGGAAAATACATGATTTCTTTATAATCTGGTTTTTTTTCTTCTTTACATCACTCCAATGCTTCTACTCCTTTTTCTTGTTCTCTTTTCTACATCATGCGCTACGATTTAGTCCTCCATCAATGGAAAAATTATTTTTGTGGTCAACACAAATCCCAAAAATATAATTACATTCTAAAAACCATGTTCAAAAACTACCCAAAAGGAGTTTATTACAAATCCATCTTTGATGTTATTCTCGGCGATGACATCTTGAACATAGATGGGCTAGAGGGGGAGTGCATTGTAAAGATCATGAGCTCTATTTTGTACCCCCTTGCCTTTAAAATTCACATCATTCTTGCCCTTTACCACTCCTTTAACAACACACTACTTACGTTGTTTGCGATCTTCCTCGCTACTACTCCTCGACATCTTCTTATTCGTTTCTCTTTCCACAATTGCACGTGTTTGGGTTTGAGGCGGATTTAGGATTTTCAAAATCGACGCCTGGAGTTCTCCATTAAACAAAGCCTTGATGTGATAGTGCTCAAGTATTTTCTTTGTTGCTCACTCTTGATTCTCTTTCCTTAAATTAATCTTTTTTTGCAAGTTCATCACCCCTTTCATCATTTGGAAAAGCATGACATTTATGGGCATGGGGTCCGAGGGGAAGCTTGAGTTCGTTCCCAAAGTGCAATTGCCGAGACCTGTTCAAATGAATACACCTACTCAGAGGACAGTGTTTGTGGACTTCATGCCGCCACAACAGCTTATTGTGCCATCAATATGTTAGTTGAGCAACAACAAGACTTAGAGCCCATAGTTGCCTCCACTTCCATTCCAAAACCCCTAACTAATGAATTTAGGAAAATATTCTCTAAGCAGGTATATGTGAATAAATGATTTATTTCTTATATTAGGAAATCTTTAATTGTCGTGATGTGATCATTACCCCTAAGAAAATATATGGAGAAAATTTTCGACAAAACCTTAAATGAGGAATACGATGCTTTGTCAAAAAGATCCAAAAATTTAAATCCTAGTGTAACATAGGTATCATCGTCGCCATTTTCTCTTGAAAAAACTCGTCGATCACTAACTTTATGTGCAAGCTCCTAAGTTCGCTCCTAAAGTGCAATCATAAGGACCTATTCAAATGAATACACCCACTCAAAGGACTGTGTTTGTGAACTTCATGCCGCTGCAACAATTACTATCATTTTTTCCACAATTAGTTGAGCAGAAACAAGATGTAGAGCCCATGGTTGCCTCCACTTCTTCTCCAAAACCCCTAACCAATGAATTTAGGAAAAATATTCTCTAACAGGTACATGTGAAAAAATGATTTATTTCTTATTTTGGGAAAGATTTAATCTGTTGAACCATTGGCCACCATGTGAAGGGCATATGTGAGTTTGTGCTTCATCGACCGATTCATCTCTCGCATCCATGTCCCATCGGTTGTTAGAAGGGATGGAGCATTCCACATGTGCAAACACCTTTCGGTGTAATGAAATTTTAGGATTTCCAAGTTATAGATATTTTAGATTTATCCTCATGTTGTACGTCATTATCAATATTTTCTTAATAGGACAAGTTTAATGTAGGAAAATCAGGATTTGCAAAGTTAGTACACATTTTAGATTTGTTTTTGTGGGAATTCGATATAGATATTCTTTAGATTGATAACATTGTGGGTGAAAATACATGATATGAATTGTACAACTTCAAAAGTATCGTATATATTGTTTGTTCCTCCATGTATTTAACAGAAAAATAAAATTTGAATGGAAAAAATAGATCCATGTCAAACAAACTCACCACCCCGGTTAGGCACTCTTCAAAACCCGAGCGAGAATATGGAGAGTGACGCATCCTAAATGGCCTTTCGGACCTATCATTTTTTCTTGCATAATAATACAAGCACTTTATTTCATATCCAAAGGGGTTGATAAAATATACCTATAATCAAAGGTGTTGACCACAATGAAATCCACGTTAACTAAGGTGAAACAACACTTAACAATATCTAAGGGGAATCAGCTAAAGCAGAGCTATCACAAAAACGTTCTCCATTCCTTCCATTTCACCACCAAGTGTAAGGATCATACATGGCCGTACTTTGTCAACCAAATCCTCTCATTCCTCGGTGTATTTGTCATTTTCAGACGGGAGGATGCCTTCTACCGAGAGACACACCTTTTCAGCGTAATTATCCTTTCAATCTCTCGTATATCAATAAACCCTCTTATTTGTTAAATCCCCCTCAAATCCTTCAAATTCTACTAATTTCCCTCTAAATCATCTCCAAATGGATTCTTAAGCTTATCTTGGTCTATTAATTAATCCTAGTTGATTAATTAAATCACCCCAACTCCCATGAGTTGCTAATATTTAATTAATCTCTTCTAATCATACTTATCCCTTTCTAATTCTACTTTACATTTATCCCACATTCACTAGGTTGTAAGCTTCTCCAAAACTAGAAAGTTATATAAAGAACCTAGTACACCATGTTTCAACTTACACCATGTCCTTGTAAGACATTTACACTTGAGAAGAGCATTTCATGTTGGGAGGCTTATTTAATCAAGTAAGTCTGCCCTTTTTTACTTGACAAAGGGTAGTAAGAGAAGAACTAAAAATGAAAATCTATCAAATTAGTGAGACCTCTTCCTCTTCCTTGGATAAATCCTTTGATTATGTGTGGTTTACATTTGGCTTACTAAAGTAAGTATCTACAATCTAAAGCACATCCAAATAATCAAAGGAATTTTGCATTTGATGTTTGATTTAATGTTTTATGCATATAATTAAGCTTTCTTTTATGCTTTATCATGATTTTTTTGCTTATATTAGATTAAGCTAGAATCTACCTGGTGTTAGGTTCATTCCATAGCTTAGTTTCAATATAAATATAGATATAGAGGAAAACAAATGTTTTGAGGAGTCCCAAAATGTAGTAGTGTGAGATAAATCTAAAGGTGTAGTTGAGACTATGAGTGCAATTTGTCGAACCAAAGAGAGGTGCATCAAAGGATTGCACAAGAAAGGAGTGTGTGGTAGAATTTGTAGTTGGTAGGATATGTCAGGAAAGCTACAAAAATATTCAAAAAGTAGCTGATAGATACAATAGTTAGATAATTCCAACCACTAGATGAATGTGGAAAAATTATTGCAAATGTATAGATGGTGTCTTCCCAAAAGTGACCAAGATATTTTGAACACTAAACTCCAAAAAACCACACAACGATAAAACAAAATTCAAATCCTCCCAAACCCACTTGTATTTTGTCTAAACCAACCATAAGACATAAGTTTGGATCAAAATGACGCACTAATGAATCATAGAATGCATAAAAACCAAATGATGCCTAATCTACTTAGCAACATTAAATGCAATGACTTGCTTGCCTGTGGTGGCACCGCACCATGTGCACCACCCCATCGTCCCTTGCCTCCACCTCATACTCGTGTCATGTTGTCACGCAAAAACACCTAAATTTGAAAACCATAGCTAAGTTCTCTCAAATATAATAATAGCAATGAACAAATAACCAATAAAATGACTATATAAATATGAAATTTTTATTCAACGTCGGTCACGATAACCCTAAAACTCCCATTGACTACCATTTTTGCTCCTAAACTCCGAAAAATAAGCAATTTTTTTGTTGTGTCCATACCCTCGAGTCGTTTGTTTTGACCAATTACACGTATATGTCCAAAAACCTCGATTTTCACCTTTCCATACCATTATGACATCTAGACACTAGGACATGACATCCATCCCATGGGCCCCTAGCTAGTTGATTTATGTATTATTTTACTGATTATCATCTAGTGTTTGTTTTCAGTTTTACATCTTTAGGGTTATCATCGCATGAATTGCACCCACACATGGAAAAACGAGCAACATTATCAAGTATGCATTGGTGGGCATATTTCATTTCAGCTAGTCCTTTCTTAATTTCAATATCTACTTTCTCTTTTGATGTTACAATCTATTTCATTCCATTGACCACATCATTCCTTATCGCGACATTTGGTGATCAAGGGCTAGGACATATGTACGCACCTAATATTTTATACATGTTACTCACAACTATTTTGTTTAGATATGCGTCATTGATGCATCTATTTCTCTAGTGTGTTCCTTAAGGGGTCATTTGAGAATGGGGTATGACTATACACACAGTCATTATGGGTTAGAGAAAGTATACAGAGATATATACCACTATGTGGTCCTACCTTTACTTACCCTTGCCTTCATCAGTCCTTTTTTGTTGCACACACTAACACTTATGAATCTTGTCTGCATTTGACTTCATCATTGACACCTTTTTCACTTTCTTTCCCTTAATCCATGACACATTTTCATTTTAGTTGAAATTTTGGTTCCCCTTGGCTGATGCCATCGCTAGCATGTTATGGTTTTGATGTTATGTTTTCCTTTGGCCGAGCATATCACTGCGGGTTATGGCGTTCGCTATATCTACACATCACACTTAGACATTTAATGGAAGAAATGAATGACATGAACAAGCCATCTACTCTACTCTTTTGCACCATCTTTACATATGCTCATTATGCTCTTGGTCTATCTTACACTTGATTTGGATTGGACACTCTTCTTGGTTGTTGGATTGCTTACATGATTGGGTCATCTATAGTGAGTCTAGGACATGAACGGTGTTCCCCTTCATAGTGATTCTCTATAGGCTTTCTATTTCTCTAGAGAGATATTTATCAACGACCACCACGTAGGTAAGTTCTCTAACTCTCTTTGTCATTTTGCATAGATTAGTTCATCTCCTTTCCCATTTCTTATGTTATCTTAGTATTATATGTACATCGGTGCTAGTTAGCATATTTCTCTTATATGATCAGCTCCTTAGCTTTCCTTCATTTACATTTCAGTTATATTGTAGTATTATAGAATAGGTATGCTTGCAATATCTTTCTATCGGTCCCCATCTAACACCCCATTAACGATATCTTAGAAAGGAACTATCCTCTACTTTGACCATAGGCCTTGGAAACCTTAGGTTGACCTAGTGTAGAGATCACTGCCCTCTGGATTATGTGACCTTAGTGCTCACTATAATCCCTTTTTAAATCAATCAACTTTTTACGGGTCCATGTATTTCTACTCTTCGTTTCCTCATACCCTTATAGAATGAAAGACTTAGGAGTGCAAGCTATCGAGAAAACTTCTTGGCCTACAATACATAATAAAAAAGAGATAAAATATATCATCTATATACTATGGCCCTTATCAAATGTTGCAAAAATTTTGTAGTGTGGAATATAAAATAGATCGCCCTTAGTCAACTAAAATACATGTAGTTTCCCATGTGTCTTTTTTGAAGGTCATTGGGGAGAAATCATCTTCTCATTCAATGTTAACGATCTTGATAAGGAGGGATGTGTCATATTAGAGCTTGAAGGAATCCTAGATGCCCAAACTATGAAGTTAAGGAAAAGTATCATTTCCAATTATTTGATCAAGTTGAAGAAGTTGGACATTGAATATGCAATATGGGAAGATGAAGCATTCCTACAACAACATCCAAATATTAACAACATTGGGAACAATTTTACTTTAAAGGGAGGGGCATGATATACCCTTAACCTTAGGTCATATACCGAGATATGGATGGCTAACTTGTGGCTAACATAATCTCTTATCATTCCACATAACATCCATTTATGCTTTCATATGCTTAGTGGGTTAACCTTGGTGAATTACATAACATACTACTTTGTATATATAAGAGTTAGTAGCTAGTACATGATCATCATATTGAGAACTTGATTTTTATTATATGATTTTGAGGTATCCTTGAAGTGACTAAGTCATTCTAATTGCATATTACAATCATTTCTCTATATTTTGGTGTTCTTTGGTATTATATTGTTGTTGTTATTCAAATCTATCTAGGTAATTTCATTATAGTGTTTTGCCTTTTTACAAACATAGTTGTTTATATATATATTCAAACCACTGGACTTTTTAGTGTTTTCTACTTGAAAAAGGTACTAGCTTAACCTATCACCTATTTGTAGTATTGGCTCTCCTTCCAAATTAGATAGAAATTTTATTTTTAAGTTTGATTTCCACGCCCTTAACAATCATCAAAGATCCTTTTGCAGTCCAAGATACATTGACTCTTATAATTATTTAGTTCACGACTCAAATTACTTAAACTATTATCTTAAGTTCGTAAGCTATCGCATCATGGTATCGACTTTTAACAAACTATTTGAGTTTTCTATAATCATTTTGTTCTAATAAGGATATGATTGATTACACCGAAGGCGTTCCCCCTATGGGAAAGGCTCTTGCGGAGACATTTCTGCGACTATATTAATTTTGACGGTTTGATGACAGCCGTCTGCACGTTTCCACATTTTTCGGTAGTTTTTACTTTTTAAAACTGTTGGATTGTAGTATCATCGTATGCCTTTCGTGTTGCAGAGGCTGCAAAATGGGTACTTTTTGACAGATTTCAGAGTTCTATAACCCCTTTTTAGCCAAATGAGCTGAAGAGGAAGACACGCTAACATTAGCAACAACGACATAATACAGTTTGGATTTTAAAGTTTATAATATAGTATGAAACCTTCACAGAATTTTTCATGTCTAGTATGCGCAGAGGAATTAAAGATCGCAGAGCCTCATCAACCAGAAGCTTCCTTGCATAGTTTATCCCCTTTTCAGAGACGGTGATCTTTGTAAAACATGACGAATTCAAAAATCCTTCTGAAATTCTTTGGCGACACTCACAAACATCATCGGCTGCGAGTAAGAGGATCGTGCTTGTGACAAATTTGAGCCACAAATCCATGGCTATTTTACCAAATCTATTCATCGCAGTTTCAGTGGTGGTCATGGTTTTATTGGCATCATTGCCTCTGAAAAATTGGCGGAAGGGAAATTGGGTCTATATAAAACCTGGAAGCTTTTAGGACACGTGGCATAGCCAATGACTTCGCATATCTCTCTGATAAAGGTTTAATGCAAGTACATTTTTCTCTTTGGTTTTAGTGAATGTGGTTCGTCCGTCAAACTCATGTATAAAATTGGGTTAAAGACGTGGCATAATTTACCCCTATATTTTCGCTGAAGGATTTTGTTACAGCTAGAAATTTGGGTGAGCTCTTAGGCATGTACTAATACGCAACAATCTTGACCATCCACCTTGCAGGCTGTATTAACGACCTCCAGCTAACTGTGGCCGTCCACTTGGTTTGCTCACAAATTTGTTAATGTGCGAGCATCCACCAAACATCCACATTTTCCATACATGTTGATATGATTATTTAAAAAAAAGAGCCCCTAGCAAATGTAAATCCCATCTGAGTAATGAAAGATTGGATTAGCTTACCCTTTGAAAGAACATTCTTAGGAATGCAGGTCCACAATAGTTGGGAATGGGCAGTGTTATTCGTTCAACCACAACAAAACACCATCATCATCTTCGTCAAAATCTGATTTCTTAAACGTGGTATAGTAATCATTTATTTTCTTCCTCTGGATCAACCAAGATACTTGGTTTTCCAGTGGTCATATCGATGGTCTTTTTCCTACATGTTGCACCGTTGAATTTCATCCTGCAATGCTCAACTTGAATAACATTAGCAAATTGGTTACATGTGCTTCTAGAGATTCAGAAATATTGAAAATTTCTTCAAGGGCAATAACGAAGCATGATTAAGAGAAGCAATGGCTCCTTACCTATGTAAGGATGTAAAAGTATAATCTACTTTCGTTATTACGGTGAAGTCATTTGTTACAGCTAGAAACCTGGGTGAGCTCCGATGTCCATACCAACGATCAGTAATCTCGACCGTACACCTTGTAGGCCGTATTAACGACCTCTAGTTGATCACCGTCGTCCACATGTTTTGCTTAGAAATTCACCAAAAAATGCACAAAATCACGGACGTCCTTGTGTTTCGTTTAGAAATTCACCAAAAATGCCCAAAACCATGCAACTTTATCTTGTTTTTCGTGTAGTGACAGAACTTATTGATTCGCAGTGAACAACAATAGACGGAAAGATACAATTGTTGTACAACCCAATAATTAAATGAAAGACTCAACACATCGAAAGCCATTTGTATTGCAAGCTGATTTGGATTTCTAGATGAGGGCTAAATTTCCCTCAACTTTTTGATAGAGAGAATTGTTTTACGACATCTCTAAAATGGACAACAAATTAATCGGACCACAAAACTAGGGTCTATAATAAAATGGGATTTATAAGACTATTACAACAATAAAATAATGTCATTAAGCTAATCATGTGTACACTTAGGTTAAGAAGCTTGAGTCTCAGCCTTGAAGTAGCCAAGGCCGAGAATAATGAATTTCGGGGATTATATTGCGAGGCCACCATTCAAATTGAACTAAAATTAACTTTACAAAAAAGCACCCGATGTATTCTTATTAATTAATAATTTTTTTGATTGAGCACCTCAAGGGGTGTCGTATAGTTGGGCGTTGGATTACTTAGTTTAATGGCATTTTTGCCTAGACTCCGGAGGAACATACAAATTTAACAATGCAAAGTAAGCGAAGAAACTAAACCAGTGATCACCTTCAGCTAAGAAGGTACGGGTAAGGGGCATCCGCGTCATAAAAATTCACCGAGGGAATGATTCTAGCCTCGACCATTTGACTCTCTGTGTCGGGTGTCTCCAAGCCTTGCACTCAACAAAAATTGATCCCTGGCGGACTCATTGAAAGCAATAAATCAAAACCATTAGACCAAGAGCCCTTCGAATAATTAATATATTTTTAATTAAATAATAATAAAAATATTTATTTAACACATTTCAACATTAAACTATTATTAAAAGGGTGTAAATTAATATATTTAATGAAGCATTGGTTTTATTAAAATATTAAATAAATTCAATCAAAGAATTAGCTTTTAAATTTTGTTATAGAGCCAAAAGATACAAAACTTTTGAGCTTTTCTTGTTTGTGTGGGAAATTTGTTTGATTATACAATGCCTACTCATACTATCTCTTCAACGGGTTTGTTTTTCTTCACATAGATATAAATAATGGTAGGTGCCACATTACGGGAAGATTCATGCCTTATATTTACGTATTTTCTTACCCAAAAACACAAGACCTAAGCTTGTAAACTACTACTAGTAGCGTGGGAGTTTTATTTGACCACAGTTAGCATTTTTAGATATCTTTGAAATATGTTGTATCACCGACTTGCACAACACGCCCTTTCTCCATCTTACAATTAACAAAAATTACATGATGTTGTATGAGAGTATAGTTTCTGTTATGCTTACCTTGGCCTACCTCTTCTCTTCCCTTGAACTCCTCCTTTGCCCTTCTTTCTCTCCCCCAATTTCTCTCCCCATGTTCGAGTTCTTCGATGCATCCCCTTCGGCGTTTCCATCGTACATTTCACGTACGATTGCTAGTTTTAATCCAACTAATGACATTCCTCTTTAAGATGACCATCCCGATAGATACCATATTGAAATGATTTCAAACCAAATATTTCATCATAATTGGGTCATCATGGTTGGAGGGTGCGGTCTATTGGACTAATTTTGATTTCCTCGTGATGTTAAAAAAACATTGAAGATTTTAATTTTATGTTTTGAAATATAAATGTTAATGAGTAAAGAAAAATTTATAAACAATTCTAAATACCACCTTAATGTTAGATAAAAATATATATTTTAAGAAAGTCAAAAATTAAGTGAACCACGAAAGTCAAAAACTACATAATAAAAAATAAATATCGATATTTCATGTCATGTCTTATCTTTCATACATCGGAATTAAAATCTATGAATATCAATACATTTTGAGAATATCGATACATTAAGGAAATGCAAAGTATAATTACAATGCATTATTCATACCCACCAATATGCAAATAGAACTAAAGAGCACCGAGAAGAAAACTAATTTATTATACTACGAAAGGCAAGTTTATATGCTTCACCTTCACAAATACTTGGTCTGACAAGAACCAATCAAATAAAGCCACATTTATTTGAATAACATTCCACTAAAGTCTGGGAGTGAAAATTTATTTTTTCAAGCAATTGTATTGGTTAAGGCCTTTATTCAGAATGTACCCAAAACATTTTGTTGTTTTCCTTGTGTCTCGGCTTTGCTTCGGTGGATGTGGCATTAAATGGAATCACTGTGTAGTCGGGTTATAAACTCTCTCGTGGCTTGGGAAGATGTGGCATTGAATGGAATCACTGTGTAGAGGGGATAGCAATTAATAATTTGTGTGCACGGTGATTATCGGTCAAACCCCCTCATGTCATCTTTGCTTAAACAAGTCTCATTGGCCATGCACAGGGAGTTGTGCTACAAAACTTCACTTGTCCATTGCAAATGTACATGCACTATTTAACGGAGGAGCGCCACGGATGTTGAAGCATTCATTGCAGAGGAGAGGTACGTATTTTTCATGCCTAACTATTGACACGTCTATATTGTTTTCTGCAAGAATGCGATTGGTAAAATATGTGCTACTTTTGCTCGGTTTTCATCCTGTTTCTTGGACTGTTCTGCTGTTGTTTTGTAGCGACCCTACATTTTCCCCAAGTCTCGAACTCTTTTTTGTTTTCCTGGGGATGTTCTTGCTAATTGCTTCCTCTTGTTATCATCATTCCAAGACTGGGCTCGGTAAGAATTTATTATTTTCTTTTTGTCTTCTGTTCCACTGCTATTTTATATGGATTTCAATGGTACCCAACACACCAAAACTCAAATTTCTTGAACATGTTAATGTACCAATAAGTCATGGCAATCACTCCATTAGCGGCAGTTTTCATAATCAAATGGAGGGCATTGTGCAGGGCAAGCAGTGTATGCAGGAAATGGAGGGAAGCAGTGAAGCAGTCATTGGCTTAGAGGGAGAGGCTGGGCTTTGCAGGATGGAAAATGGATGACATCTCTCTTGGAAGACTTGTGCAAGGAGCCTTCTGCCTCAAGGAACCTGACATGTAATTCCACGCACATCTTTTCTAATTTGAGGAAAGAAATTTTCTAAAATATTCATAGCCTCGTGCAAAAATTACGTTGATTAGCAATATTTGTATCTGGATTTTTAACATAAAAATGCTTGTTACGCCGTAAGGTGTTCCTGTAGTGGGATGAGACCTCCTTTCTCTGACAGTTTTTGCTGATCCGATGGCTATCTTTGGCTGCTGCATTGTCGTTGAAATCGAACGGCGGAGGATACTGTGGAGAAAATCACGGATCTCGGAGGAACCAACCAATTGATGCGCAGCACAGGGATTGTGCTTTCTTGGAAGCAAATCTGGCGGTCAATGTGTGAGGAATGACAGTGGTCGTTGATTTGTTAGATCTGGTTGTTGTATTTTCCCTAGGCTTCATTTGCATGGCCGATCGAGAGAAAATGGAGAAATAGTGTTCATACCCGCTTTAAAAAGATGTTTACTTTCTGAGGAGTGGATTTAAGATTGCAAGGGTTGTTGGAAGATTGCATGGTGCGTTGATGGTGGTTTGGATTCCTGTTGCTATCTGTTCATGGTGTTTTGGATTCACGTGGTTATCTGTTCATGGTGGTTTCCGATAAAGAGAAAAGACCTGGTAGTGATCGAAACCATTTTGCTCATACGGTTTCGGATCCATTAATGCTTGAACTGTGAAGGGGTCGTTGAATTTGTTTTGTGAAATATTTTTTGCTTTTAAGGGTTGTGCTGAGACATGTTTTTGTTTCTTCAGGTATTCCTTACCGGAAATTCGTAAGGCACGAGGTCCAAGGTTCTTTTAAACGTGCGCCAAAAATCCTATTACATGATATTGCTACGGTTAGGGTTTATGATAATTTCAATGCACTTGGATTTTACTTTTTACTTTTAATAGAATTTTGGGGCTAAAGAATCACCTGTTGAATTCCGGAATAGACCAGGTCTATAATTTAAGTATATTCGTTTTCTTTCACATTTCTTTTTATAACATGTTTAGAATTTTCCGTTCCTGCTCAAAGGCAACAGGATCTTCAATTAGAGCATTATTAGTTACAAATCTCTGGATGATTCTTTCTTTCTCGTCCACAATCTGAGATGGCATTTTAAGGTGTGGTCGTTGATAACCACCAGAGGGCTCTGCCATAAGTTTTTGCATCTGTTCTGGATCTGTGCCAAAATACGAGCTCTGGAATATTTATGGACATCCATCAAAGCATAAAAGATAGAGGAATTTTGTCAGATGATGTAGTTGCAAATCCTTTGACATGTATGTAAAACGTGGAGCCTTACACAAGGCACCTGAACTGTTTGACAGAATGCATCAGAAAAACGTGGTTTCATACCCATGTAAATAGTTTGCAAGTCGAAACTTTCACTGTATGTAATATTGCCCTCATACATGTTAGTTGTAGGCTTCAAGGATTCCTGTCGTATAGCTTCTATATTTTTAATTTTTATACATGGTGGTTATCCTATATCCTTCATATGCATTCTGTGGCATCAGATTGCTCCACACGGTATACTTTTTCTACTATGGTGAGCTTAATCTTGACCTCTATTTTTTGGCTACGTTGATCTTAATTTCATCTGTGTTTTGAGCTAATCTTGCATGTTTCTTTCATTATGACTGGTTTTACACCTGCAATTTACATTTTTTCAAACAATTGACATGAATGATGTCATGAGGGCATTTGTAGCTCACAAAAAAAACTCACATTTTCCAAAATACGCTTAGAATGTACAGTTATCAAACCTTGCTTCCTATTACAAAATTGAATGCATTTCTAGAAAACTGCAGGTCATGAGTTTATGTTTTTTTTGCAAAACACATTTTTATGGAATGTATCACAAGATTACAAAACCCCAGAATAGAATTCACAAACAAAGCCATATTTTTACAGAATGTGGACTCATTTTTTCTAATGATCGTATGTACAATTTCTATTTCTGGAAGTAACCAAAATCTGATATAGACACAGAAACACAGTGATAACTGATAGAATTTTTAATAAAATGGCATAAGCATTCAACAAAGAAGTATGTTGTGACTGGAATATACTCACACTGTTGTATGAATTTCTCATTCTATTACATCTTTGTTGGAAAGGTTGTCCTTCCCCAGTAACAATTGGTTTCATGATTCATGTAGTATAAAAGATTTTCTTTTCAGTGGGTATGAGCCAGAGTCCATAGATTTTCTTTAAGGCTGTGCAGTGTCATTCTGGTAGGAGAAACTTGTCTGGGTGTTCAATGGCTCATGTTTTTCCATAGAGACTCTTGGGAGGGAAATGCTTAAAGAGCAAAGCAACAAAAAAACTTAAAGTGTCCAAAATATGGAGAGAAATTGTTGATGTCTACAAATGTTGGAACTAAAATTTTGTTTTCAACTTTCTTTCTACAGATACCTTTGTGCCCAGCCTTATCCTGAAGACAGTTCAGAGTTTCTGCATAAGCGTGGAACCCAGATTTTTCAATTTGATATAGAAGGGGCTCAAGGTAAATTACATTTGATGTTTTCACCTAGAGCTTATGGACCGGGATATTGGTGTCAGTTTTACGTATTTGCACTCTTCTTTTGAAGAAATTCACTCAAGTTGTGGAGACACTAAAGGCTATGGAGAAGTCAATTGCAAAACCTAAGAACAAAGACATTTGTCTACTGTTTTTGAATTTTCATTTTTGTAAACTAACTTTCATATGCAAGTAGGAGCAAGTTTGAATGAATATAGGATCAACTATGTAAAAACCATGTTACTTTGATTAACAAAGAAAATAGACCTGGTGTAAATTGAAAAAAAGGCAATGTATCTTTTACTTGTCGATTTCATAACTATATGCTTTTAAATGTGGTGCTTTTCATTTAGATATTTGGAACCATCACTTAACAGATATTCATTTTCGTTCATTCATACACTCATATATTCATCATGCTCATCCATTTACATACAGTTACTACTACATTTCCTACTTATGTTATGTTCCACTCCCAATGCAAATATAGCCCACATTATGGAAAAAATACCCTCCATCCCTTACGGCGTCCACATCGCATGCTCCATCGTGCGATTGCTAGTTTATCACATCACGGTTTTGAATTTATCTAGCATTTTCTTTAGGGGTTGAATGTCCCTATCAAATGTACCTATTCAGAATTTATGGATGGGAAAATTTATCGTTGAAGAAAACAGGGCGAATTGTTTTAGTTATTATTTGGTGGGTGACGTTTATTAACTATTAATTAATTACCCATGTTTCCCAATGGGAATTTCTATCCTGAGTAGAGTGATGACAAGTGGTGCAATGGTGGCATCTGGAAGTTTTCAGCTGCCTACGAGGGTGCAAGTACTAGCGCTTTTGCGAATAAAAACCCATTACATGTATGTCCTACAGTTATAATAATTATGTCTAAATTTTTGTCAAATGCTTTTATTCTTACATATATCATGCACTTATAATATTTCTATCAAATGCTTTTAATTCCATAATATCTTTATATTACAACTTTCATGCAACCATTTTCCCTTTTATGTGTTCCGGATTGCACATACAGTTCTAAACATTTATAATGATTAGTAAAAACATCCCCGAAATTATTTCTTAAGAGTATTTTGTTCTCTTCTATTGAGAATAGTTTGGAACCACTCATCTGCACTAAATTTGATTTGGACCACATTTTTCTAGCCTCCCAGATAACTTTAGTTTGAGTTGGATCTGTTTGTTTTTTTAATTTTGAAATTAGTTTTCTGGAAAATATAGACTGATATTTTTGTATAGTATAATTATATTACATCACTAATATTTTCATTGTATTTGTCAATTTTTCATATTTATAAAATTATGCAAATTCATGCTTCCCCAACCCATACTAATTTTTCTTAATTCTTTGCTATAGATGTCGAAAACGAAGAAAAGCAAAAAAAAAAAAAAAAATAAGGGCGAGCCCAAAACAAGCATATAACCTTCCCGTGGTAACTTGATTGCACCTCTTGTGCAGACATGTTCATGTTCATTAAAGGTTGTTGTCACTACAATCCAAGAAAATATGTCTTTTGAACACCCTTGAGTTGTAAGAGACTTCCCTCTTGGATGTGGGAGGTATGCAATGGAGCTTGACATCCCCCTCAAAGATTGTATTGAAGACATCATACGCAGGAAAGAAGAGCCACAAGTATCTGAAGACGATGAAGCAGGAGCATCTGAAACAAAAATTGGTGAAGGGAAGACAAACGATGAGGCTATCAGCCTTCCCGTCGAGGGTGGAAACCCAACTGTACATACTCTATAATTGTGTGCATCTGATTTTCAACTGTTCGATGGATAGCTTTTGGGTGCATATTTCCTCTGTCCGTTTAAATCTTAAAGTGCACTATTCCCAAGTAATAAAACTAGTCGGATCTTTCTTGATAGTTGTTAAAATACTTGGACTTTATCCATGCTATTACTAGCTAGCATAATATGATCTCTACAAATTTCCATTGCACTTCGGCAGTATTTTTCATATCATGACCTTGTTAAATTCACAACAATCCACTTCAAGCAATTGACATGACTAATAAAGAATTTCATAAACTGAAAAGTTACAATAAAGAATCTATTTATTCTCAAGATTTAAAACATTAATACGTATTTAATCAACGATTTAAAAGACATGACTAATTTGTGAAGCTTAGTTAATTAAAGCAAGGCTAATTTAAGGATGGACACCGACCCTTAGGCTTGCATTTCTTTGTTATAATTTATTTTCCCAATAGTAAAAGCCTATGACTTTTAAGACGCTTGAAGAATAGAATATAGGACTTTTAATTTGTTAATAGATAAAATGAGGGATTTATTGAGGTTCTTACATGATTCAAGTTAGAAGAAACTAAAAGGAAAAGTGAAGAAGAAAGAGATAAATTAAGAAGAGAACATATATGAAATAGAGGAAAAAACATAAACAAAGATTACGCCCAATCCAAATCCCATGGTGTAAGGTAAAGCCCACAACAAAAGCCAAAAACTAAGAAAATAAAGTTATATTAGCCCATTGCCTTGTTGGAATGGAAAATGAAGTTATATTACCCCATTGTCTTGTTGGAATGGAGATTTATGTGGTAGGAAGATGGTTGCAAACTCCTCTTCTTTCTTTTTTTGACCTCAATCTATTTGGTAATATTGGCCTCAAGGGTGAGATCCTCCAAAGGATGAGAACGTAACATGGATCTCCCCTTACAAGGGTAGGGAGCAAAATACCTTGTAACTCCAACATCACCTTAATAATATGCTCTTGAGACTTCAAAGTCACACGAAAAATTGATCTCTAGGTAGGCATGAAAAGCTCTCTCACATAGCAATAGATGAACTAACATCAACTTGCTCATAGAGGGGAAGGCACCATCTTGCCCCATAAAAACAAATCCTCTTGAACATCATCACAACTTATAGTAACAAGAGCCTCATTTTCCCAAATGTCATCAATGTACTCTTAATTTTTTTACCCTTGGCCTTATCAAGTGGCGCAAGGAGCCCTTTTTGGGAAAGCAACTACCAAATGCCCATTAGAGAAGCATGACCTAAACATAAAAACCACATGCTCATAATATATCTTTTCCTTTGAGATTCAATCTCCAAATTCAAGTCAAATTTCATCTCATAGTTCAAAATTGGCCTAAGGCATAAGAAATAATAGAAGTACAAGCCCACAAACAACACACCAATTGTAAAATCACATTAAAGAGAACAATTAGGCCACAACCACAAAGGGAACCAAAGGTTGAAGATCTCTATCATCATACATGCCCTACTTACCACCTGAAAAGTCTTACCCGTCAAGATAGGGCTCCAAACCAATACCAAGCGACATCAAAGATTTTATTACACCGAAAGTATTAGCCCTAAGGGATTTGGGGTTGCGCTCTTTGACATAGAAGGATCTTGGGATGGTGTGGATGGAGTTTGGAAACTATTGTTTGTATGGCATGTATCGTGTTGTCCACATATTTTCCATGGCCATGGACGTTCATGAAAGGATGTTGAAATGTGTTCTTGTTTTATCCGACGACGGATCATAGGGGTTGGCATTGGTAGGCTAGAAAGCGTTCATATTGATCCCAAATGCTATAATGTCTGGTTTTAGAATGTTTGCAGCAGATTTGTTGGACCCTCGAGAAAAATAAAATGCCATTATTGGGTCTTTTGAAATGTCAAAGAAGATGCACTCCAATTTTTTTGAAGCTAACTAGTGTAATTGTGGATTGGTGCTCTTGTTTATATTTTCATACATGGTGGAATTAAGGAGGATTTTAATGACTTAGGTCGATATTCTAGGCATTTCGTGAGGCCAAGTCAAAATCATTCCCAACGCTCTCGCTTCCACCATGCGGGGTTATTAGCTAGGCAATATCCTAAAGCACGTGGGTTCATATTGAGGTAATTAAAATTAATAAAATTAAAGTCAATATAATGGTAGACATGAGGGGATGAAAGGGTTTTATTTATTAATGTTTTGAATCGTATTGGGGGTAGGTTACAGAGGTTGGAAAAATAAAAGGATGTTTAATTTTAATATAAAACTAAAACATGTGAACCCTAGTTTTTAAAAGTAAATACCTTAAAATTACAAAAGGAGTGTGGTCATAAATTAAATTATAATCTCTTTTTAATAAAGAAATTTAGTTTCTTAACTAAGAAATAATAAGATGGTAGAAAATTAGGATTGAGTATGCTTTTCAACACAAGTGATATTATTTGAATAACTATTGATAAATGATTAAAGCTTAACATATATAAGGTTATTTAGAATAGGTCTTCGATGGATTCAAACTATTTTTTGAGAGGAAATGCATATCAAAAAAATTGAGTGAGAAATATAATATATTTTTTGTCTAATATATTAGGGTAGAAATAAAAAGGGGTAAATAAAATTATAATTGAAAAATGGGTAAGCAAGGTACATGGAAAAAATAGGGGGTATTTTCATTCTAATAATATAACAGGAGGGGTATTATCAATTGAATAATTAGAGGTAGAAAATATAATTAAGGGTATTCTTTAGTACCCTTCAAATGCACGTGCTATACCATACTTTTATTAAGTGACCCCACAGGGTCCACAAGGCTCTTTGCATCAGACCATTGAATTCAACATACGTAACCAATTTCCTTCCTCATCTGATGAAAGGCAAAGGATAAATGCACCTGTTTACAGAGTCGTTAAGTTTTAAAATTTACAATACACATGCCATCTAGAAGGTACATAATAGTGCATAAAAGTGTGTGGCAAGCCAAAACCACATCTGAAATAAGAATATCCTTTCTTATTTAAAATTCCACAATCGATACACGTCCAAATTTCTAACATGTGGAAACTGTTTTCTATTTGATACTACATGGAAATCTTGTGAACCACTTAATTACAACTTTTTAAAATAACACTAATGTTGTGTTGTGCAATTTTATACACCATCTTCCTTCCCAAAAATATTGCAATGAATGGACCTGCTATAGTGTATTATTGTTGATGTTAACCTCCACACCCAAAATCCTTTTAAGTTAAGACATGTAAGTTTGTCTTCCAATTATACGTCGATAATGCCTTGCTTCTGAGATATCTCCCAAATGTGTTTCCTTAATTACCTATGCACCTTGTTGAGTTTCTTTTTCAAATGATTAAAAATGACACATCTTCGTTTGTGCATCGTCCGTAAGAAAGAAGAGTTTTCATGAGGTTTCTCGCTAACATTTTCACCTCGTGTGTACTTCTCCTCCCTAAAACCCCTTCTTCATTTCCCCTCTTCCTCCTCTATTGCTCTGCTCCCTCAAGTTTAACTTCTTTGACACATCCCGTTCGACATTTACATCACACATTTTTCATACAATTTCTAGGACATATTTAAACTGCTAACCACTCCACTCACTTTCATGATTGGTTACTCACTCTTATCACAATTTGTACCAAAATGGACAACCCAATGGATTCAAATCTCTAAGATTTTAGTTCCATTGTGCTTTTATCTTTGTTTTCCATATATGTCTTTATGAACAAATATAGCCTCTTAATCCTGCACAGTTGGCATTGAGGAGGCGGCACAAGAAATAATAGAGCTTCTGAAGTTGGCTACAATAAAAGAGTCTTCAGGGGATGTGGTTATTTATGGTCTTGGTAGCATTGGAAAGTCAACACTCAGCAGCTATTGTTCATACCAAATTAAATTTTAAAAAATGAGTTACGCGGAGTTGAATTATAACATGTAAACTCTTCCAAAAAGGACCTAAAAGCCATACAAGAAGTTATTTTGAAAGATGGTTTCTCAAACCAGGATTGTGAAGAAGGTCACAATCGCCTCATGCAAGCTTTCAAATGTGAAGGAAACAACCCATATGATGCCCTAAGAGAAGAAGACTTGCAAGAGGTCCCTGTGCTGGAAATTCCTCAATTGAGTGATCAGACAACTAATTGAAAATACATAGAAGAAGATGGGGATACGACTAAAGAGGAGAGAGGTTAGACTCATTGGGAGGCAAAAACTGGAAAACTTGATCTATGGAAATTGAAGTGAGGATCGAACCAAGGAAGAATGTTTTGCAGTGGAAGACATTAAGATAAGCAGGCGGATCTTCGATCAAGCATATTGAGACTTTTGTTGATGAGGAAATTCCAAAGTCGTGTTAAATTTAACGCCCGTTTAGACGTTTTAAAGGTTTTTAGTCGTAGTATACAGCCAAAATTAGTTCTTGAGCGTATGAAAGAATGGGCAGTTTCATTTGTAACCAGTCATATTGACGTTAGAAATAAAAATACAACCATTTTTAAATTTATTACGCCAAAAGGCATTTGCACAATGGGAAAGACCTCTCCTGCGGCTGACACAGGGCAGGGTGATCGACGGTTTGGATTTTTGGTGGATGGTCTTTGACGTCCTTGCATTTCATAAAGGGGACTCTAACCGTAGCTGAAATAACCAACAAAATCTAATTTTTGACTGTTTCATCACTGTGTTTTTGTGGCAAAGGGCAGGGATTATGCTTCAATTCACAAATTCTTTATGATGATAATTACAAATTATCTTATTACGTGCAGTGCTACTTTATTGTTT
This sequence comes from Taxus wallichiana var. yunnanensis, assembly GCA_018340775.1. Classification (NCBI taxonomy): domain Eukaryota; kingdom Viridiplantae; phylum Streptophyta; class Pinopsida; order Cupressales; family Taxaceae; genus Taxus; species Taxus wallichiana. The sequence goes on from CM031236.1 coordinate 574,670,990, forward strand.
TAATAAAAAATTTTTTTGTTTTGGGGTCTGCCAAGGTTATTGGTAGATAGGATTTCCTATAGTCTATTTTCTTGGTAATTGTTTTTATCGTCATCGTCCTCTTATATTTTTCTAATCTTATTTGTATTATATTGTTTTTGTTTTATATTTTTCTATAATTAGCATTTTTTTGTTGTGAACGTTTTTGATTTGGATAAAACAGGAAAATATCTAAAATAACGTCTTTTCCTTACCCAAAATTTCCACTAAGTACCTCGATTTTTTCATAGAAAATCTTTAATATTTTGGAAACATTTATTTGATTGATTAGCTGCAAATTACTTCTGTAAGGAACATATGGTAGAATTTCAGGATTCTTTTTGTAATTGCAAATCCCTGAACAGTCATTGTGTATTTTTAGCGAGGGTGAGTGCAATAATCGGTTTATTTTCTTGGTAACTCCATTTTTAGGGAGAGTAAGTGTAGTAAACAGTCCTATATTTTTTAAATTAGCTGATACACCTTTCTTTTAAGTTTAAATTCTTGAATAACCGCTCTTCTTTGTCCAAGTCGATGTATCATATTTGGTCTTTTCATCTCCAATACTGCATTTTCCCCAATGACACAAAAAAATTAGGTGACGGTTAGTTTCCTTGGAAGTCGAGAAGTATTGAATTCCTTAAATTAAAAAAATTCGCTGAGAATGGATAAACAAAGGGTTTCACACAGAGGAAGAGTGAAAGAGAAAATCTTGTAGAGACATAAGTGGGATAGCAGGAAAGGGCACTTTCAATGTCTTAATCCCCCTGTACTTTATTTCTTCTATCTTTGATGATTTACAGGTTTCGACCATTGCATCTCTGCTCTGAGCATAATACAAACTAATAAACTGCATATCCTGTAGGAGAGCTTTCGTTTGAACTCTGGAAAAGGTAAGTATTGCTAAATCTTTATCATTCCATATTACAGTCATTAACATTTAGCATGTTCCTGGTTTCATTTAAATTGTTGGAAATTTTGTCTTCTTTAATTTCTTTGGAAAATACTAATTAATGTTGGGTTCCATATTAATAAGAAAATATATGACGCGTACATCCCTGGCATTCAAGTCTTATAACCTTTTGTTATCTTGATTTTTTTAAAATTTTAAAATCGTAGCTATTATTTTTGGTCTCTAGAAGGGTTAAATTTGATGGTCGCCCCTACCAAAAAAAAAATTGTGACCGTTTTTAAATTAATATTACTTGCACATGACGTTTATTTTTCAATTTTACCTTTTATGATTTTCATGTAAATATCAAAATCTATATTTTCATATAACAACACTATAAAATAAAAATATTAATGACAAAAACGAAATCCTATTCTATTCTAAGTGTATATATATATATATATAACTAACACCAAATGAACAACTTGATACAAGGATGGCCATAAGGACTCTCTCTGGCAAAAGGATGGATGTCACTCTCTTGGAAACGCTCACACCTATCAAGGAAATACAATTTTTTTTTTTGACTTTTCTTTTGCCGCAACATGTCGTCACCAAGACAACATAGAAGTCCAATCACATAACACACTTACAGTTAGGGCCAACCACAATGAGATATTCTTGAGGGTTATTTATTTTAAAAGGACATCTTGCAATTCTTAGCTTACGTTTTCAAGGAGGCTCAAGATATGATTCATACAATTCATCTTACCAAGCTAAGTTTATTCCTTTTTACACTGAGTAATTATCTTTAAATCTTCTCTATTATGACATTTATTTGCTTAATTCGTTTATCAAGAAAAAGGAGTATTTAAATTCCACAAGGCCATCTGCTCACCACTAACGCTACTAAGATTCGTTCTTGCCCACAAGACAACATGGTTTTAAGTTCAACACACTTAAGAGAAGAGATACAAGGTGCCTTGAAAAGGGTTAGAGGGAGAAGGTCGAGATGAAACATCTTTAGGACCTCATTAGTTATTGCCAGTATTTAATTGAAGCTAGGGCTCTTAACCAGAATTATCAACAACTTTACTTAGGCTTCGCTAAAAGTATTAACAAGGAGTAAAAATTTACTTTCCAAATGGCGGTGAGAAAGATGGTGAGGTCTCCAATTTGTTTTCTCTGGCTTATTAAATCTTATCATCTTCAAACAACTAACAGTTCATTTCACCTTAGGGTCATTTTACAAATTTCACCATAAAAGGAATAATGTTCACTAGAGGAGCTAGGGTTATCATGATATAAAGTTTACTTGCAATGATAGTCCTGCCCTTGTTTACTTAAAGAATTTCTTGCTCTCAAGTTGGTGACCCCTACGTTACTTTATTTGAATACAACTTTTAATTTAACTTCCAGAAGTATTAAACAATCCCATGTTAGTTTACTTATGACACTTTATTACTAAGTCATATCAAGGTTTAACTCAAAATTTATTCTCAAGGCAAGGTTGTAGCAACACTCATTTACAAGAACAAAACAAGATTACATCAATTCTTAAAATACTGATACTCCAACAAAGTCACTCAACAACAATAACCAAATTTTCTTATAATTTCAATGATGGTCAAACAATACAAGGTTTCCAAAGTTCAGATGACAAAGTCCACAATACTTTATACTAAGACATTAATCCTCTTTTAAACTTTCCACTGGACGTTAACAATAGTTGAACAACATAAAAAGGTTTCGAGCAAAGGAACTTCTCAACTGAGGTTGATGACAAAAGTCTACAAATCTATCCCTCATCTACACGCAAAAATCCATCTGCAAAAATTTTCTACAAGAGTCAGCTCACGAGAACTGAGCAAGATAAGGCTACACAAACCCACCATAACTGTTATCTATCAATATCATGAAAAGAAGCACTTTATTACAAGAATTTGGGTCAAACCTCTAAACACTATCAACACTTCAAGTTATAATAAGTTTCCACCATGCCAAACAAGGAAGAAGACCATGTACTTCCATTAGGAGTAAAGACAACAAAAATATAACAACCGAAAGAGAAAGGCCCTTGGCCCTATAAGGAGAAATAACCAATCTAACAAAGCAGGATTCCCACCAAGTAAATAATTAAATAACAATCACAAGAGTGCGATTTGATATAAAGTACCAACCATCCAAAATTTTATCACAGGTACCAAATGCATAGGTTATAATATTATATTTCTAGAAGAACAAGAGTTGATCGGCCCAAGAAAAGGGAAACCACGGTTTCAAGAATTAACACAAAAAGCCATGTATAAATGAGTTTCAAACCTGAAATCACATAGAGTATCCACACAACATAAGTTTCGAAGCATAAGCAAAGTAAACTAGTTTTGGCCACTAACTCCAAGAGATTTCCCAATCATTCAAGAAGGCCAATGCCTTATAGGCTAGTAGCAATCACGCGAGAGAAGAAAAAGAGTCCGTCAACCAAGAGTATACGAAAATGTCATCAACAACTTTTATAACCCTAAAAATTTACAACACTCCACATCAATTATTAGAGTTCAGTTAATTTAAAATAAATTTCCTATTTCCCAAAACAACAATATTTTTAAGGCAACCCTTGGTAACATAAACAACCGTTCAAACAAAGGTACAACATAAACTACTAAGTTCCATTATCAAAACAACTCCTTCTGCTATAGCTCCATCATACTATTGATTGCAAGAAAGTTTTTCCCAAGGTTGACAACATTCAAGGCAATTTTCATCACAAAACATTAAGGTACATATGTGCATATAAGCTGTCCAATCCTAATTAACAACACAATCATAATAAATGGGAGGAAACACAAGTTAGAAGACTAGATTATTTCACCAACAATCTTCCGAGAGGGAAGAAGACCAAAATAATTCTAGAAATAGTGGGGGTACTAGAGTTGCACAATTAAGACCTCGAACTTAGCTAATAAAAAAAAAACTAGTTACGATTCAAGTTGAAGGGGAAAGTCAAAGTACCTCCTAAGAATGGCTATAAAACCTAGGAACCAGACTGAAGCTACGTAGGAGTCTAAACACTCGAGGTTGAAACACGATGCACGCAAACTAAAACATTCTAAAAGTTTTAACACCGAATCTCTAACCTGAAATAGTCCAAGCGTTGATTACACTAATCCTACAACCTTTCCTTTTCGATGCCAAAAGGGTTGTTAGGTGGCTTGAGAGATCATTAACAATATATGTCAAAAGACAAAGAAGGAACCTTGGTTGATAGGAAGGAACTTCATAGTTATTGCACGCTTACAATAACGACTGCTAAAACTAGCTGGAACAAATAATAACTGGAACTCTATCGTAGAGAAGAGTACATATATATATATATATATATATATATATATATAATATATAAAGGAAGATCGATCACTCGAGCCAGAAAAACATACACCCAAAGAAGAGAACACCTGCATGCTTTCCACTAACATACAGGCAATGATAATAGCTAAAACAAGAAGAAAGCAAGTAGAAAGGAGAGATCTCCCATCATGAAAACCGACAACCAATTCAAAGAAATGGTGGTTCGATTTCACAATAATAATAAATATAAAATAACAGAGAAAGTGTAGGAATATCTTTTTCTTTTTTTCCAGCTTCAACATTCAACATCAGACCCGGATCAGCAACAAAACAAGCCTAAATTCCATTTTCTTCAAGCTCGGGCACCCAAACATCGAATCATCTTCACGATCCACGTTCCAATGTAGGAGTTCACGGCAGGTGTGGGTGGTCTAAAATACTTGCCAACATCCTCCCAACACCGCTCCAAATTAGCCCTAGAACTTCAGAGACCCCATTTTTGCAATTTTTGAACTTGATCCTTCATCATTCATCCAAACACCTCCACCATCTCCATATGCATCTGATTGTTTTCTCTTTGACCTCCTAACCTTGGTGCTCTCATATTAGGAGCAGCCCTACTCTTAGACGAAGCAAAAGAAGATGGCTTTAAAACCAAAAAAAATCTCTTGGAAAAAACTCCATATCCATAAAATGCTTTTGACTCAAGCTCATCTCAATTAAGGCAGGGACACCAAATTGCGCCACCAGCATTACCATTAATCTCTTACAAGTCTCACTCCCTTTTTTTTTTTTAAGTGTTGAACCAATTTTTTTTAGCTCTCTTCCCAAAGCGAAGACAGTTTTTCTCATCACACAATCAAATGTAGTCCTGAAACACATGCAACAATCTTGCATAAACCTGATGCAATGGCTGTAGAGGAATACTTTTACTCCCGTTCCTTCTCAAACTTGATATTGTGTTCTTCCTAAGCTCTAATTAGACAAATATCCTACGCTTTCATCTCCCAAGACATTTTCTCCAACATTGCATAGATCTCCTATGCCTGTGGGTGTGATTTGTCACAAAAGAGCTTGCACAAAAATATGCATTTTTTTTTGTAAACCTTCCACCATGAGCAGTGCTTTAATCCCAAAACAAACACCTCAATGTCCCGAAAGGCTAGGAAGTGTTCTCATGTTAATTTTACAACTCAAATTGTCACCAAAAAACTTTCAATTTATACTATATGGATCAATCTACCAGGCTGAACATGAATCTCTTAAACTCAGAGATCATCAAGAGCCCTATAATTTCAATCTATCATCATTTATTGGACATGTACCCATGAGAAAAATGCTCCATTAGTATACAAAAGAGTATGTCACACATTGAGTTATATGGCGATAGCATCTAAGCATTGATAAAGCATTGCCAATGCAAAACATCAAGCTATAAGTGTGACTTATAAAAATCATTTAGGAATCAACAAAGATCAAGCTTCATCAAACTCACAAGGACAGGGGAATTCTATGATGAAGACAGCAAGAAATTCCATGGAAAATGGGAACTCAAAGACAAAAAGGAAGCTCAAATTAAAAGGCAAAATTGTGCTTCAATGAATATTCCGATATAAAGCAGATCCACCTCTATGAGATACTCTTCCATGAGTTACATCGTAAAACAAGTAAGAAATCAATAGAGAAATCTTAAATAAATTTCATCAGTCTCCCGGTAACACTCTTCATCACTGTCAATTGTCGATTTTGATAAAAAAACCTTGAAGGAGAATCCCGAATTTGAGGATGCATCGATCACGAATGAATGCATAACAACAATTTGGAAATACTCCGCTTGGATGACAACTAAGGCTTTGACTTACCGCAAGGCCTCACGCTCTAAAAGCTTCATCTGCTGTGGATCACCCACATGCTCACACGCCCCATCCTAAAACTCCAAACACCTACTTCACCCAGCCTTCCATCTCAGAAGGAAGGAACACCCATTCCTCAAACAACACAAGATTGAGAGAGAAGAAAGAAGACGTAGAGAGAAAGTTCATCGTGGAGCAGATTCACCACGTGGAAATAACCACCGACAAAAAGATCACCAAAAGAAACACTCCAAACACGTTTTCCAACTCCATCCAAACACAGTTCAAAAAGAGCGCCTCCCCCAACCATACGCATTGAATAAAGGATCCAAAGTGAGATCCTAGTGAGAAAAATGGGACTCACCGACTCCCATCTCCTCACAGCAAACACAAAAACAAAATTTCCACCCAAGACTCCCAAAAATATTTGGCATGCTGCATTCTTACCAATTTCCATCCCGATATGCCACAAAGGTTTATGTTTTCATTGAGAAAAGATTGTATTATCTAATTAAGGCCAATCACCCTCAAAGTATTAGGAAAAGGTCCTACTTTGTCAATGATTGAAGTATATCTTGTCTTTGTAGAAGATAGCTAAATGCCCCAACCCCATGATTTGAAGCTAAAGGAACATCACGACATAATGACCTCACTTGCCAAAAAGAATGAGTGGGCATCTTCCTCCATGATAAAACCTTTTCCTTCATCGTTTCAACAAAAAACATCAAACTCTACTGCATAAGATTGTAACACTAGTTCAAATGTAAAATTCTCCATAATTTCAACGAAACCTTTATGCCTAGTTTAAAACATTCTCCTCCTTGAGATTAAAAATAAATAACTTACAAAAATTGCATTTAGCAATAAGGAAAAATGATGGAAAAATATAAAGCAAGGAGGAGATTCAGCTTAAGCTAAGAAACAAGAGAATAAATGGCACGTGATGTTACACCACACAAAATAGCCACAAAAGACGTCCTCCTTCCAATCTCATGCAAAAGGACAAGGAACTAAAGTATGCCGAACAGGGCATTACATTCTCCTCCCCTTAAGAAAGCATCGTCCTCGATGCGACATAACACAAGGAAAAGAAATGGTTCGCAACCAAGAACAGGTAAAGGAGAAAGTACACCCTATGGTTTAAAATTTTAGTTGATTAAAGCACGGTCACAAGGTAGCCTTAGGAACATTTGGTAGAAATTTTAACTTTCAATGTTCTGTGAAGATTGGCAGTTCCCTCTTATTTATTATTTCATTAGTTCCTTTCCATTAGCATTATTCTTAGTTTAATTTCTTTTAAAATTTCATCATTGAAGAGTTTTGGTTTATTCTTTATTGTGGGTGCCCAACATGAACTGCTAACACAACACCCTATCAGGTTCAAAAGACACTACAGATTCACAAGCACACAAGTATATACTTCAAGATTGTATTACACCACAAAAGGTTACTCAAATACGGAATAGAATAGGCACACTCCACATAACATAGTACTCGTCACACATCAATGACTGACATACAAAATACTCAAACAAAAGAGTACTACAATCCACCAGACATTTCCTCAATTTGCATCGATGAAACAAATTCACATAACACCAAACAAATGCTATAGGTACATAGTGTCCACAAGGGAATCAATGACATATCCACAACATCACAACACATATCCATCTGACATGAGTAACACATACATCAAAATACCACTACCAAACATCACAATAACTCAACATATATCCCAAACATCAACCATACACACAAATATCATAAGCCTCCCTCAAACTCTTATGCCTCCCTCAAGCTCTTATGCCTCCCTCAAGTCTCTTATGCCTCCCTCAAGTCTCTTATGCCTCCCTCAAACTCTTATGCCTCCCTCAAGTCTCTTATGCCTCCCTCAAACTCTTATGGAGGCAAGGGCCGACCCTATGGTCCAAGACACATAGAGTTCGAACACTCCTAACCCAAGTGACATAATAACGCGTGGTTCAACAACCCGCTAGTTATCTGATAACTCCTTGGGGCGTACCCCCATACAACGAAGCGGGTCCATAGGTCCAACCATTCCATGGTGCATCCCATGACCCTATTCCACACATCACGACAATAGAACCAACACAACAATCCAATCAAAGTGCCAAGTGGCAAAGTACAAGCCTTGGGCAAGGCGGTAAAAATTCCAAATTTAAAAGAAGACCCAAAATCAAGCAAAATAAATGGCCAAATAGCCATAGTTAGTATCAAAATCCCCATGTTAGTGCCACAAACCAAGGAAATGCCCAAAATTGTAAAGCATGGCAATCAAGAAAAGTTGCTGGTCCTTACAAAATAAAGTAAAAAGCTCAATTTACGAATAAAATCAACTTATAATAATGTCACATTACGATAACTGTGTGGCCTTATCTAGCCACCAAGGGGTACTCAACGAGTTGCTAGCACTCGGAACATCGAGCCTCAGCTTGCAAAATACATATCAATAATACAATTTCATCACCTCTGATCTGAATCATCCCGCCACCACTTCGACAAGGCTAAACATAGTCATAGTTGCACTTAGGTTGCATACATACAACCACATAGGGAGAGAGGAAAGAATCACATGTTATCTACTAAACCGAGTTTTGGCTCGAGTTATTGACCCATGGTACACCATTCCTCACTCTCAACATACACTTCTACCGATTTCCCTCAGGGTCGGTTAGCGTAAGGTTCACAACATAACATGTAACTACATCTACTAACACAATGGTGGTACATATACAAGGTAGATCACAATCATACATTCACTGAGTGTAACACATCACTTTACCACATTCTGCACCCAAAGTGCAATCACCATACGATAGGGTTCATACACTCACCGTATGACCCAAAATCACAACATGAAGCATTACATATTTGCACAAATCATACATACGATGAACATAGTACATCTCAACATAACATCCATTGCTACATAACAAGGTGGTACACACATTTCTTCAAAACATGGTAAAAACATCATGATACAACTCATTTCTTTTAACATCAATCTAGTCATACAACACATTGATACACCTACATATCACAATATGTCACAATGCTCCAACACTATGTCATCCACATTATAATTCTTTTCACACATCACAAACAATAATTCACACGTGAACTCTTCATAGAATCCACAAGAAGGAGAGAGAATACTCCCATCCCCAACATATCAACATGATCACAAACACGCACAAGGTGACATACACATCACGTGTGCGTTCACAATATCACAATTACGACAATAATCACATCACGCTTAAAGCACATTACTCTTCCAATATCAATCATCATCATGCAACATCATCATCATCATGTAAACATCATCATGTAACACCACCACCACCATGTAACATCACCATACAACACCAATCCGGCCCATAGGTTCGAGAGCATGAACCTATGCTCTGATACCAAGTGTAACGACCCAAAAATCCACACACAAGAACAACACAGTAAAAGACAGGATATTTTTTTTTTGACTTGCTTGACACATAACATGACACAACATGTCGTCACCAAGGATACAACTAACACTGTGAACAACTTGATACAAGGATGGCCATAAAGGCAGCACGGAAACGTTCACACCTATCAAGGACAATACATTTTTTTTTTTTTTTGACAAGACAACATAGAAGTCCAATCACAGAACACACTTACAGTTAGGGCCAACCACAATGAGATATTCTTGAGGGTTATTTATTTTAAAAGGACATCTTGCAATTCTTAGCTTACGTTTTCAAGGAGGCTCAAGATATGATTCATATAATTCATCTTACCAAGCTAAGTTTATTCCTTTTACACTGAGTAATTATCTTTAAATCTTCTCTATTATGACATTTATTTGCTTAATTCGTTTATCAAGAAAAAGGAGTATTTAAATTCCACAAGGCCATCTACTCACCACTAACGCTACTAAGATTCGTTCTTGCCCACAAGACAACATGGTTTTAAGTTCAACACACTTAAGAGAAGAGATACAAGGTGCCTTGGAAAAGGGTTAGAGGGAGAAGGTCGAGATGAAACATCTTTAGGACCTCATTAGTTATTGCCAGTATTTAATTGAAGCTAGGGCTCTTAACTAGAATTATCAACAACTTTACTTAGGCTTCACTAAAAGTATTAACAAGGAGTAAAAATTTACTTTCCAAATGGCGGTGAGAAAGATGGTGAGGTCTCCAATTTGTTTTCTCTGGCTTATTAAATCTTATCATCTTCAAACAACTAACAGTTCATTTCACCTTAGGGTCATTTTACAAATTTCACCATAAAAGGAATAATGTTCACTAGAGGAGCTAGGGTTATCATGTTATAAAGTTTACTTGCAATGATAGTCTTGCCCTTGATTACTTAAAGAATTTCTTGCTCTCAAGTTGGTGACCCCTACGTTACTTTATTTGAATACAACTTTTAATTTAACTTCCAGAAGTATTAAACAATCCCATGTTAGTTTACTTATGACACTTTATTACTAAGTCATATCAAGGTTTAACTCAAAATTTATTCTCAAGGCAAGTTGTAGCAACACTCATTTACAAGAACAAAACAAGATTACATCAATTCTTAAAATATTGATACTCCAACAAAGTCACTCAACAACAATAACCAAATTTTCTTATAATTTCAATGATGGTCAAACAATACAAGGTTTCCAAAGTTCAGATGACAAAGTCCACAATACTTTATACTAAGACATTAATCCTCTTTTAAACTTTCCACTGGACGTTAACAATAGTTGAACAACATAAAAAAAGGTTTCGAGCAAAGGAACTTCTCAACTGAGGTTGATGACAAAAGTCTACAAGTCTATCCCTCATCTACACGCAAAATCCATCTGCAACAAATTTTCTACAAGAGTCAGTTCACGAGAACTGAGCAAGATAAGGCTACACAAACCCACCATAACTGTTATCTATCAATATCATGAAAAGAAGCACTTTATTACAAGAATTTGGGTCAAACCTCTAAACACTATCAACACTTCAAGTTATAATAAGTTTCCACCATGCCAAACAAGGAAGAAGACCATGTACTTCCGTTAGGAGTAAAGACAACGAAAATATAACAACCGAAAGAGAAAGGCCCTTGGCCCTATAAGGAGAAATAACCAATCTAACAAAGCAGGATTCCCACCAAGTAAATAATTAAATAACAATCACAAGAGTGCGATTTGATATAAAGTACCAACCATCCAGAATTTTATCACAGGTACCAAATGCATAGGTTATAATATTATATTTCTAGAAGAACAAGAGTTGATCGGCCCAAGAAAAGGGAAACCACGGTTTCAAGAATTAACACAAAAAGCCATGTATAAATGAGTTTCAAACCTGAAATCACATAGAGTATCCACACAACATAAGTTTCGAAGCATAAGCAAAGTAAACTAGTTTTGGCCACTAACTCCAAGAGATTTCCCAATCATTCAAGAAGGCCAATGCCTTGTAGGCTAGTAGCAATCACGCGAGAGAAGAAAAAGAGTCCATCAACCAAGAGTATACGAAAATGTCATCAACAACTTTTATAACCCTAAAAATTTACAACACTCCACATCAATTATTAGAGTTCAGTTAATTTAAAATAAATTTCCTATTTCCCAAAACAACAATATTTTTAAGGCAACCCTTGGTAACATAAACAACCGTTCAAACAAAGGTACAACATAAACTACTAAGTTCCATTATCAAAACAACTCCTTCTGCTATAGCTCCATCATACTATTGATTGCAAGAAAGTTTTTCCCAAGGTTGACAACATTCAAGGCAATTTTCATCACAAAACATTAAGGTACATATGTGCATATAAGTTGTCCAATCCTAATTAACAACACAGTCATAATAAATGGGAGGAAACACAAGTTAGAAGACTAGATTATTTCACCAACAATCTTCCGAGAGGGAAGAAGACCAAAAATAATTCCAGAAATAGCGGGGGTACTAGAGTTGCACAATTAAGACCTCGAACATAGCTAATAAAAAAAAAAAAAACTAGTTACGATTCAAGATGAAGGGGGCAGTCAAAGTACCTCCTAAGAATGGCTATAAAACCTAGGAACCAGGCTGAAGCTACGTAGGAGTCTAAACACTCGAGGTTGAAACACGATGCACGCAAACAAAACATTCTAAAAGTTTTAACACCGAATCTCTAACCTGAAATAGTCCAAGCGTTGATTACACTAATCCTACAACCTTTCCTTTTCGATGCCAAAAGGGTTGTTAGGTGGCTTGAGAGATCATTAACAATATATGTCAAAAGACAAAGAAGGACAACCTTGGTTGATAGGAAGGAACTTCATAGTTATTGCACGCTTACAATAACGACTGCTAAAAACTAGCTGGAACAAATAATAACTTGGAACTCTATCGTAGAGAAGAGTACATATATATATATATATATATATATATATATATATATATATATATATATATATATATATATATATATATATATATATATAAAGGAAGATCGATCACTCGAGCCAGAAAAACATACACCCAAAGAAGAGAACACCTGCATGCTTTCCACTAACATACAGGCAATGATAATAGCTAAACAAGAAGAAAGCAAGTAGAAAGGAGAGACCTACTGAAAAAAAGTTCAAAAGACAACCAATTCAAGGAAATGGTGGTTCGATTTCACGATAAAATAAATATATAATAGAGAAAAGTGTAGGAATATCTTGCCTTTTTCTCCAGATTCAACAGGTTTCATGGACACCGCCTGATCAAACAACAGCAATCCAAGCCTAAATTCCATTTTCTTCAAGCTCGTTGGCGCCCAAACATCGACCATCTTCACGTTGGCACAGGTAGGAGTTCACGGCCAGGGTGGGTGGTCTAAAATACTTGCCAACATCCTCCCAACACCGCTCCAAAATTAGCCCTAGAACTCTCTGTAGACCCCATTTTTGCAATTGAACTTGATCCTTCGTCATTCATCCAAACACCTCCACCATCTCCATATGCATCTGATTGTTTTCTGATTTGGACCTCCTAACCTTGGTGCTCTCATATTAGGAGCAGCCCAGTTTGAGACGAAGCAAAAGAAGATGGCTTTAACCAAAAAAAAAAGGATCTCTTATTTACAGACTCCATATCCATAAAACAAGCCCCCTAGACTCAATCCTCAATTAAGGCAATGACTTGATCACTAGATTGCTTCACCAGGCATTACCATTAATCTCTACAAGAACATTTCCCTTTTTTTTTTTTTTAAGTGATGGAACCGCTTTGCCTCTCTCACAACAATTTGCGTTGCAACAATCTTGGACAAACCTGGTGCAGTGTGGCAGAGGAATACTTTTACTTTCCCATTCACTCAACACATGTTCTGAATCTAACAAATATCCTGCTACCTTCATCTCCCAAGACATTTTCTCCAACATTGCATAGATCTCCTGTGCCTGTGGGTGTGATCTGTCACCAACACAAAAAGCATGCACCATTTTATTGGCTTCGCCGAGTTGAGCACGTGCTACGGGCCAAGCTAGGTCCCGCGCTAGGAAAGTCTCATGTTAATTTTACAACCAAATTGTTTATACATTAACTCACCATATACCAACTCTGTGGGCTATGGCCGAGCCAACCAGGATCACCCAAACTTAATTCCACATGCAAACCGAGTGATCCGTTCACAACACAACAGTCTTGATACCGCCAAGCTTGATAGGCCAACAAAAACGAGCCAAAGTGTGACCGAAGTCACCGGAATCGAACACAAGAAGAGGAGACACTCATCTACGGGCAGAGTGGAAGAAATGAAACAACAAGGCAATTTTAGCTTCGTGAATATTCTGATATAAAATAGATCCGCCTCTATGAGATGCTCTTCCATGAGTTACATCGTAAAACAAGTAAGAAATCAATAGAGAATCTTAGTAATAAATTTCATCAGGTCTCCTGGTAATACTCTCACTGTCACATAGTCGATTTTGATAAAAAAATACCTTGAAGGAGAATCCCGAATTGAGGATGCAGTCGATACTGAACAGATAACAACATAGTTGGATGACCTGCTTGTTGGAGGCGCTCAAAAGGCTTCTACTATCTTTGCAACATGCTCGCTTGCCCTGTTAAGCTATCTGAAGCTCCATCTTCACCCATGCGCACAGGAAGGAAGGAAAATCAAGCAAGGCATGCAGGTAACACGCCCACAAGAAAGCTCCATCTTCACCATGTTTGACATGAGAGGAAAGGAAAATCGTGTAGCAGAGAGAGAACAAAACTGCAAAGCAAAAGGACCAAAACAACACTCCAAACACGTTTTCCCTCCATCAATGCCTGCAGCTCAAGAAAGCGCCTCCCAACCATACGCATTGAATAAAGGATCCAAATGAGATCCAGGTGAGGAAAATGGGACTCCACCGACTCCCATCTCCCTCACGCAAGGACGAAAACATAAATTTCCACCCACTGCCAGCTACAACCTAGTTGACTGCATTCTTACTTCAATTTCCATCCTGATATGCCACGCAATGCTTTATGTTTTCATTGAGAGAAAGATTGTATTATCTAATTAAGGCCAATCACCCTTGCGGTCAATTAGGAAAAAGGTCCTACTTTGACAATTCAAGTATATCTTGTCTTTTAGGAAGATAGCTACAAAGCCAACCCCATGATTTGAAGCTCGGACACAAGACATAATGATTACCTCACACTCCCAGGCTCGAAAGGCATCTTCCATAATGATATATAAACCTTAAATCCTTCATCAGAATTGAGGACAGCATCAAACTCTCGGTGCAAACATTTCATTCTGTAGCTTGTAAGGTGTGATAATTTCAACAAAACCTTTATGCCTTAACTTAGTGACTCGTTGAAGAAGCTCATATAATTGCAAAGCTAGCAGGGAAAAAAAAAAAATATAAAGGCGTATAGGCTAGGAAAAGAGTAAGATAAATGTTTTCTTCATTAGTTGGGTGGAACACATTAAGCACAAGACTAGCCACAACGACCTCCTCCTTCCAATCTCATGGAAAAGGACAAGGACGTAACACAAAGTCGATGCCGACGCAGGGCATTACATCCTCCAAGTCCGATTCTTTTTCGAACTCCTCCCAAATTCCCAATCCCATTCTTCACCCCTGTTCTCTGTGTCTCTGATCCTTCATTCAAATATTCAGAACCCAAAAAAAAGAATCAACATGCAACGAGTCTTATACATGCATAAATTTTAGACAAAGGTATATTTATTGAAAGCATAAATTCATTGCAAGAAACATGCTTTTAAGAGGATCTATGTTGTGTATTCCATATGTTTCTTTGTTGGAAGAGAGCAGTGACTACCAAATATTAAATTTTTTCAACTGGATAAGTTCATTTTTACTGTCAAGGTGGGAACAACAAAAAGGTTATCCTTTCTAGGAATACTGTTTCTAAAAATTTCAGTCATATCCAACTCTGATGGAATGCCATTGCCTTCAACTGTCCAGTCAAAGCAGTGCACCAGCTGAGCCAACACAAGCTCAACGTTCGCCAGAGAGCCCAACCCCTGGGTATCCTCTCCTTCCTGCACCAAACGGAAGCACCTCGAAGTCTCTTCCTTTTATATCAATATCTTTGCCCCCAAATCTTTAGGCTTGAATGTCATGGGATCTTCCCACACAGCTGGATCTCTTCCTATTGCCTACACATTCAATATGATGTTTATATTAATCACCAGGGAAAAGATTCAATGTAATGTGTAGCCAGCTAACCTCATTTATCACAACCTGCTGAACAAAGGTTATAAAGTGTTTCTCGAATCTATACACACGACTTTGGTTAATGTTGTCATTCTGTCTTCAATCTATGCAGAATCAGAGTGGTGTCTGGATGAAATCTTCAAGAAGATGAATTTTTAATATTGCATTTGCGCGGCTCACCAACCATGGCATAAATTTTAATTAAACTAATACCATTTACTAATTAAATTAGGGTTGCAGCAACAAATTAATTACTTTATTATTTAGAGTCTAGACACCTAGCCTATTAGCAAGTCCTCAATCTTATCGAATTCCAATGATCATTAATACCAAATCAAATTTTGTCAAATTCATAACCGGGAGTAGCTGTAAATTCAGTTTTTAATTCTGTCATGAGTTGGAGTTGGGATTCGAGAGTTGGGCAGCGTCGCTGAGCCTGGGAGACTGCAATTAATTTAGATTTATATATGCAACAATGTAACTATAGCCTATAGTAATTTGAAACGGTCAATTTTATGAACAACATGTCAAAATGACAGCTTCAAAAAAATCGCCCATCCCTTGGTACAGGGTAAAAGTTAAGTAGACGGTTTTTTACAGTTAAAAACATAAAAAAACGTCTAAACGGGCGTCAAACTTAACCCATTCTAATTTTCTCATATAGTAGTACAATCAATTACCATTCCGTCTAATCTAATCATTGGGAAAGGTACTGAAATGCTTTTTTTATTTTAGGAGATGGATTTCAAACTATTTTTGTTGTCAAAGTTATATAGAAGACAATTTTGGTAGGACGGAAACCCCAGCCGCCTCCAAAATAGACTAGCGCTCGGGGTCGTGTTGTTATCGAAATTTCCTCCATATCAAATGATAGGAGAATGGGGAGGACATTTCCGCAATATAAAATTGATCCATCCAGATCTACTGAGATTGGGGATAGCTTGTTAAACCGCAACAAAATAAACTATTATATAAATAACAATACATTTGTAATCTTTACTTGTCTCATGCATTTCTAGCGGAGTCCTTTTCAGATTACAATTTTTTCTGAAGGCAAGTTTTTGAAGGCCCAAATTTTTACTGAAGTGCCCAACGCTGAAGGAATTTGTCAATTGAACCAAAAGGACACGATGACTCTGTAGTTGTAAAAATTATTTATTATGAAGGGAATTAAAGAAAATCCTTGTTTATTGGATTCAAAATGTATTGTGAGATTATTTTTTATAATACATTTATAATTAAAATTTTATATTACAATCTCATTGGATTACCCATTTCAATAAATCTTTATGATTATTGTCTATGTTTGTTTTTTTCATCATTAATATGTACCTATCGACCTTCCACAATCACCTATGGATGATGTTGTTAGTCTAGTAATTGAAATGTCTTTATGAATTAAAAACTACCACCATCAACCATTATAAAAACGAGTATACCACTTTTTGAAGACTGGTTTTGTAATTGATAGCACGCTTGGTTTCCTTCCTAAATTTCTACTTCTAGGTCAAGTTCGATTCATTTCCTTTTCTTAAAAACTTGAAAACTTGAATAGTCATGGTCACACATGGTCAATTATGTTTAATTTCTAAATTTAAGCCATGCCTTCCTTTGAATTTTTTTGATTGTTATTGGCTAATGTATATTTAATGTGTCAAGGATAATGCAAATATATTCCAATATTTCAATAGATGATATATTCCATTTAGTTGCTCGTATATTTATTTGATTTCTGATCTAGAATTGATATTGTTATAAGCACTCCATGTGCTCATTACTTTAATTTGGTTACTTTGTTGAAAAACTTTGAATCATCAATCATTATGTTATTAGCAGCCATAAAGTAGGAAATACGAACTATATGTTTGATTTCATTAAGTTTGCATATGTTTTTATTGTTCTACTAACAAAAATATATTTAATTGTTTTTAGGAAAACCTTCACATTAAACATATAAAGGTCAACACAATAATATTGGAGAGGTTACGTATTGTTTCAAAGAACATTTTATTAAATCTTAGTACCATTGAGGATTTGAAGAAAATGTTGAAGTCTTTACATCAAAGGCATGCACTTTTATTTAGCTAGGATATTTTAGTGTTGTCCTTGTATTTCGACATTCTTATCTGAAATTGAGTTGCACTTTACTAAATATGGGGTTAAGATATTATAATATATGCCCAATAATTAACTCGTAGTCTGTTGAGAAATATCTAGAAATTAACTTGTTTTCTAGAAAGTAACAGGGAGATGTGAAACTACAAAGCCTATGATGTCTCTATGACAAATATTATAAGACAATATTGACACTACTCACACACACACATCTACGGGCATCAAGAAAACCAATGTGACAAGTCTATTGGTAGTAATCATTGATTTCTACATCAACTTCCAATGTCAACTATGGAATCAATAGACTAGAAATAATATGTAATCATATTCAAGAGAAAAAATTCTCTTTACAGATCTTCTATCTTATCATTGAATAAGAATTTGAATTTACCATGGATTGTGTCTAGTTTTTTTGTTTGGACACATGTTACCTCGAATTCTTGAAGATGGATTGTAAATTTGTATATCAAAGAAGATTTGTTACTAGCTCCTCCACTAACAAATAGTATCTCCCTAAGAGAAGCTTTCCCCTAATGTAATGTTACTTATAAGATTTGTATGTTTGTAGAAATTAGGCACATAAAATAACAACTAATAGAAATAAAATTAAAAATTGCAAATAAAACAAATTATTGCAAACTCAGATCAACACTTATGTGCATATATTTCTTCTTCCTTATCATAGCTTCAACTCAATATAATCGTTGAATGTGTAAAAACACTTATAATAGCCTCTTATATATAGATGGATTTTTTTAACAATAAAACACTCAACTCTCCTAAAATTAGCACATGCTTTTGTGCAATACAAAACTTTTTATTTATTTGCTTTATTAGCATGAAATACAACTTGGTTTTTTTGTTTTAAAAGTTTTTCCAAAAATAAAACAAATTAAAGTCTTTTTCTAACACTCCCCCTTAATTTTGACCTTCAAACTTTTATTATTTTGGAGTTAAGCATGCACTTCCAGATTTGACATATTTTTGATCACAAACTCCCAAACAACTTCTCAAATACTCAAAACTTCATTTCCTAAAGCTTTCGTAAAGATATCAAGCAAACTGATCTTCGGATCTGCAAAATTCAAGACAAATTTCCTTGTTGTTAACCAACTCCTTGATGAAGTGATACCTCGTGTCTATGTGCTTGCTCCTCTTGTGAAAAACATGATTTTTGGACAATGCTATTGTTGAATTGTTGTCACAAAAAATCTGTGTAGCATCCTCTTGATTTTTGCCTCAAATCTTTCAACACTCTTCTCATCCAAACAACCTAACATGCTACTCTTGTTGCTGTTACTACATACTTTGCTTCTGCTAAAGATAGTGTGACTATGGGCTACTTCTTCGATGCCCATGAAACTACACCTGTTCTAAAGTGAAAAGCATAGCCGGATGTGCTCTTTCTGTCATCAATACTTCCAAACTTTATCACTATCTATATAACCTATGAGTTTGAACTCATATGATGTTGAATAAAAATTCCATGATTCTTAGTTCTACATACATACCTCAAAATCATTTTTCCAGCTTGCCAATGTGAATCTTTTGGAGATTCCATGAACCTTGAGATGAGGCTCACACCATACATAATATCCGGTCTTGTGGCCATCAAATACATGAGACTTCCAACTAGCCTTTTGAACAATGTTGGATCTATAAATGATCTTTGTCATCTTTGTTTAACTTCAAACCTATTGCAACAAGTGTTGGCGTTGACTTGTAATTCAACATGTTAAATCTCTTCAAAACATCATTATCATACCTTTCTTGTGAAATAAAAACTTCAGCTTTTGATTGTTGAACTTCAATGCCCAAAAAAGTGCATGAGTCCTAGATTTGTCATCTCAAATTCTTTCTTCATGGCTGATTTGAATGAATCTGTAGATAGATTTCCAATGATGATTAAATCATCCACATATAAACAAACAATCAAAATTTTACCTTGCTCATTGATCTTGATGTATAAGGTAGGCTCATTGTTGTTCCTACTGAAACCATTTTGTATCAAATAAGAATCAATCTGTTGTACCATGCTCTAGGTGCTTGTTTGAGACCATAGAGCGTTTTTCTCAACTTGTATACCTTTCCTTCATGACCTTCAATCTCATAACATTCTAACTAATTCACAAACTTCTTCTTCAAGAAAACCATTCAAGAATGTTGATTTTACATCCATCTGATAAATAGGCCATTTGTTTTGAGCTAAATTGCTAAAACCATTATTACTTGTGTCCAAACGTGCTGCGGTGTAAATTTCACGTTGTATCATACTCCAAATTGTTGTGAAAAACCTCTTGTAGCCATTCTTGCTTTATGTTTTTGTACTTTACCATCAACAATATATTTGAACTTGTAGACCCACTTCATTCCTATCACATCCTTTCCTTCTAGAAGATCTCCCAATTTCCATTTCGATTCTTCTTTATGGCATCTATCTCATCATCCATGGCTTGAACCCAAACTTCATTGTTTATAGCCTATTCAAAGTATATTGTATCCGAGAGCTTGAAAAAACAATGCAAAAACTAAAAAATTGTTAGTTGTATCAACATCATAAATCTCACTAAGACTCCTTGTTTTCCGCTACAAAGGGCTATCAGATGATGGACTGTTTTGTACTGAAGGAGTTGCTTTTGGTGTTCTTTGTGGTGTTTATTGTATGGTTGAAGATGACTGAAATCTTGGAGATCTACTAGATGTAGATGGAGGTGTATCTTGTGCTACAACTTGTGGTGCATGTCCAAGATTCGAAGAAGATACAATACCTTGTTGCTCTATGCTTTCATTTGCCATATCATCATGAGGAATAGTTTTACTACACTGACTATTTTCTCAATACTTCCATCCCATGCCTCATTTTCAACAAATTGTACATCTCTGCTGATTATGAATTTTCTGGTAACTAGATTAAACAACTTGTAAGCTTTTGTATTCTCTGAATATCCAACAAATATGCACTTTTCTCCTTTGTTGTCTAATTTCTTCCTTAGCTCATCAGGCACATGTGCATATGCCACACAACCGAATATTTTAAAATGAGAAACAATGTGTTTCCTATTAGTCCAAGCTTTTTAAGGAACCATGTTTTGAACAATTTTTGTTGGACACCTATTTATGATGTAAACAATAGTTGCTTACTACTTCTACCCAATACTCATTTGAAAGATGCTTTGCCTTCATCATACTTCTCCATCTCCATGATGGTTCTATTATTTCTCTCTGCCACACCATTCTATTGTGGTGTACATCAGTAGTAAACTACTTGTGTATACCATGATATTTGTAAAAATTTAGAAAAGCATTGGAAACATACTCACCTCCTTTGTCTATCCTCAAAAATTTGATGTAGTACCCACTTTTCTTTTCCACTATGCCTTGAACTACTTGAAATATATCAAAAGCATTTGATTTGTGTCTCAAAAGTACACCCATGTCTTCCTTGTATAGTCATCAATGAATGTCATAAAATATGAGCAACCTCTAATGGAAGTTGTTTGCATCGGTCCACATAAATTTGAGTGAAAAATTTCAAGTAGTGCACTTGTTCTTGTTGTTTTTCTAACTGGGAAGAAATCTGTGTTGCTTCCCCAAAATACAACCTTCACAAACTCTATCTAGTTTCTGAATCAAAGGAAAACCTTTTACCATATTTTCCTTATGTAACAAATTCAAACCACCAAAATTTAAATGACCAAACCTAATCTTGGCCGTAGCCATGATCCATCTTTTTCAACTAATTGAAAAGTTGATTCAATCTCCTTAGCTACGGATTAATCTGTAGTATGAACTCCGGATGTGGTTAGTCTAATCTTCAAAGGAAACTTTTTGTTTCTTGTCATCTTCACTTTAGAAATCAGTTGAGTACTTAGGGATTTATCCACAATCACACATTCGTTGTCTTCAATGTATACTCTATATCCCTTTTGTATCGATTAACCAATGTTCATTAGATTATGCTTCAAACCTGTAACATAAAAACATCCTGCATAATATTTTGTTCCCCCTTTTTAGTTAGAATGTTGATTGTTCCTTTTCATTTTATAGTTACTATATTATTATTCCCAAGGGTAACCTTTGTCTTTATTAACTCATCCAAATTAGAAAATAAATCTAAGTTACCTAACATGTGATTAATGTAACTTAATCCAAATACCACACATCACTAGGAATCTCTTAGATTACATAGATTTGCTTCAACAATATTTTTGCATGCAATAACATGGATGATGCTTTTTAATTTTGCATGTTCATTATATTTTTTCCCTCGCATTCATAAGCATGTGCATATCTCTTGCAAAGATAACCATGGATCTTGGATAGAGCTCCGAACTTGAGTTTGATGGAACGTTGTTGCGCCTTCTAGATGAACTTCTTCCTTTTCCTCTAGGGCTGAAATTTCCTCTTCCTCTTCCACGATTTCCTGATACATGAGATGAAAATTTTTGATCTACAACTGTATATGATCTATTCAACCCATGTTCATGATTTATTAGTGATGCATGTAACTCATCAATTGAAAACTGACTTATATCCTTAGTTTCTTCAATAATAACTACTAAAGGATCAAATTTTGTAGGCAAACTTCTAAGAAAATTTCAATAATCCTTATGTCTTCAATAGTTTCACCATGAGATTTAATTTGATTGACTAAACCAACTACAAAATTAAATAATGATTCTACGGAATCTAAATCTTTCATTGACATATTTTCAAAATATCTTTGAAGTAATTGTAGCTTTGTGGTTTTACTTTCTCTTTACCTTGATACACAACATGGATATCTTCCCACGAAGTTTGTGCTTTCTTGGATGCTACCACTTTAGGTAGGATGCTTTCAGGCATGGGTGGATGAATGAATAAAAGAGTTTTTCCGTCTTTCTTTCTTAATTCCTTCAAAGTTTCTTTCTCTTCCTGTGAGAGTGTGTTATATGATGTTGCATTTGTGGGCTTTGTGTACCCATTCTCTACGATTTCCCACACATCTTGGGATTTGAATAGTGCTTTCATGGTTAATGACCAATACTCATAATTCTTTCCTATAAATTGTGGTGTTTGCATACACGGATATAAAATCCATAACCTCGTTGTTAATTAGAAAACTGCTGAAAAAATCCACGCTCTAATACTTATTTGTAGAAATTAGGCACATAAAATAAAAACTAACAAAAATAAAATAAAGAATTGCAAATAAAACATATTATTGCAAACTCATATCAACACTTATGTGCATATATTTCTTCTTCCTTGTCAGAGCTTCGACTCAATATAATCTCTGAATGTCTAAAAAAAAATTTACAACAGTGTTAGGTTGTGGACCTAAATAGATTCATTGGAGCATGCATTATAAATTGAATGGGTTACACAAAGTGACCGACATTGGTGAGGAAGTGACCGACGTCGTTATAACCGACGCCATCTGTGCAGGAGTGTTTTATTTATAGGTCATGAGATTTAATA